>JAECUM010002807.1:0-103165 GCA_016617855.1 Megalonaias nervosa
GGCCAGTACCGTAAAGCAGATGAATTGTTATGTGTATGTTATTTTTTTTTTTGCAATAATCTAAAAACTGTGAAGTAGGATGATTAAGCTTACACTATAGCTGATAAAGTATAGTGTTGTGAATTCAAAGGACAGTCAAACACAATAGATAAGGATATAGGAAGTTATAGTACAGTGAAACACTTTTGGTTCATCTCAAAGTGGTATTTATGAGCAGGTAGTTCTTAAACAAAGGTAAACATAAATTGGTTTAGGATACTAAGGAAACTATAGGTCTGTATGCATAGATGGTTCTTTTATTCAGGTGGTTACTTGTGCAGATTTGACTGTAATTGCTGTTATTTAAATTGCATGTAACTTAATTGAATGGATTATTGCATTATTTATTCCTTAAGTATGCTAAATCTGAATAATTTTAACCACTACAAATTGTAAAGCATTTAAAGTAAAAGATAAAAGATACATTTAAATTTGTAATGTTGAATGCACTTATTTTCAGGAAGAAAGATGATTTCCCTCAAGATTTGGCCAAGAAACAGCCTTTTGTTTGGATGGAGAATTCTGGGAAACCTAACACAGAATGGTTTGTTATATCATCATTTTTGGCTGTGCTTCACAATGGATATTAAAGGGATTGTTAACCTTGTACAGAACGTCCATTCTTTGATATGTCCAGTTGTTGTTGTTGCTGAGTTTAACACCATTCTTCAGCACTTGATAAGCTATACATGGTGAACAGTATAAATGGTGGAGGAAGAGCCACCTACCCATCGGAAGCTACATGCAAGCTTTCTCACATACCCACATTGGCCGAACTGGAGACTAGAATCCATGAGGACATTCCTGGGGTGAATTGGATCTTTGTCTTTATTTTGATTAAATGAGCATCAATTTCCAGATTTGAATGCTTTTGTTCATGTCGTTTAGGCCAAGAAAATATGTGTGTTTCTGGTCGGCCAACAGTCCCCGTTTTCATTGCCGATCCTATCTTACCCCCCCCCCCCCGCAAAAAGTTTGAGAAGAATAAAAAAAATTGATTTGTGGATTATAATATATATTGCTTAAAAAGAAATACCTGATACCCTAATTTTGAAATCAGTGCAATAGGAGACACTGTTTTTCATTTTGGCCTTATTGTTTGATTGTACCATGTTTATAACCCACACACCAAGCCATCATTTGTTCAGCATAGTGCTGCTGGCTACACCCATTGTTTTGCAAGTTAACCTATTTATGCTATCAGTGAAATAAGCCTTTGACTTTTGTCACTAAATTTATGTTTCTTCTGGATGGGTTAATTCTGGTGATCCTTTTATTCATTCATTAGTACATATGTTCCATATTTACCTAATGCATGATCAATACTGCTAATTCATGCACAGGACAAGTAGGCATTGTAATACCAAACTGTGTAATACTTATGATACAGGACAAGTAGGCATTGTATAATTTGTAATACCAAACTGTGTAATACTTATGATACAGGACAAGTAGGCATTGTAATACCAAACTGTGTAATACTTATGATACAGGACAAGTAGGCATTGTAATACCAAACTGTGTAATACTTATGATACAGGACAAGTAGGCATTGTAATACCAAACTGTGTAATACTTATGATACATTAGAAGTAACTCTTAAATTTATGGACATGTAAATTTAACTGATGAACAAAAGAAATAAATATTACCTTAGTTATTTTGGCATTTCATATGCTAAGACATGTATGCATGATCTTCAAATTTAAATGTGAATATTTTATGATAGATGTAAATCTTTATTGCTATATTTAACTATCTGAGATGAATGCCATATTTTAGTAAGAACTATGGATAAAGAATAAACTGCATGTTCATTAATTGTGGGTATTTTTCCTTTATGAGCCATGTTGAATTTTGAACTGATCGTCATGCACAGGCCTGTTGAGAGACAACCTGTGTAGAGAGACTGCATTTTGTTGGTAGAAGGGGTGGTCTCTGAAGATAGGTTTTACTGTATAACATGATCCCACCAGAAGTAGGTCAGTGGAATCTATATATTTCTTACCTTATTTCTACTGGGTGAAATTTTGCCTGCAGGTCAGTTATTGGGCATCTGTTGGTTGCAGTCATGTAACCTTGTGTATTGCATGCATATTGATGAGTACAACCATCCTGGCAAAAGTTGGTAATTGTAAGTTGGGCAGGGCACTTGTATTCTGTGAACACATTTATAACTCAAGTTGCTCAAAGGCTACTTTAGGTTATAATAATGGCTTTTTGACCATCAAGCATAATCTGTTGTTTGTTATCTTCATTTTCCCTTCACTCCCTTCTTCACTAATGGGACCTCCAGGTGGCCAAGCAGTTTCAGGCACTCCCTTTTACAGGTCACTTGCACATCTCACTTCAGTCCATATAAGTTTGAGTCTCAGCTTGACTAACATGGGTATGTGAGAAAGCTTGCCCGTAGATTCCCATTGGTCAGTGGCTCTTCCCAAGGTTTTCCTGGGTTCTTCCTCTAAATATACTGGCTGCAGTGTATCGTGTGCTGGAAAGGGCATTGAACCCCACAAAACCAAACCAAACCTTTAGGGAGACAGATCAGGATCTGACGAGAATGTGTATGTACAATAAAAATGATAAAATAGATCTGGATACTTTAATTAGCTGATACTCCAGCCTTGAAGGATTCTAGGATAGAGCTTGACTTATTTCAGGGAAAAGGCTGTTTCAGTATCACATAGTCCAGGGAACGAATAAGTTCCAGTATCAGATGGTTCTGGGGAAGAATAAGTTCTAGTGAGATTTAATAAAGAAATAAGGAACAACAAACCAACAACTATGTGAAGATGCTTAGTGATGATGGTCCATGTACATTAGGTTTTATACAGACTAATTATAGAGGAACATATCATTCATTGTTCTAGCATGGGAAAGTCACATGTTTGAAACATATCACACAGCTTTTATAATTGTAATCCTTAAGTGTAAATCTGGCTGCACACATTTAGACTAATTCAGTTTTGTGGCTTAATTTTTTTGCCATGGCTGTCAAACAGGCAAGCATTATTTTAGTTGTGGTTGAACAGTATACAGTATGCATGCACTCTTTATTTTAATTTTCTTTTTCAGTGGTTTTGATTTTGTTTTTAGAATTTGCCATTTTTGTGTATTGGCACCAATTATCAGTCAGTTTTCAGCTTCTTCTTCCAAAAAGAATTACCTGAGTAAGAAAAAAATGATGACTGTACCATGACGATATTATACACATAGAAACCTTGCATAAGAACCATACATTTATGTAAGTAATTTAAGTCTGCAGTTAACATGGCTACCATCACTAAAAATAGAGAACACAGTAAATATACACATACAAGAGACCTGAAATAGTTGCCAGAAAAATGAGCTCAAATAAAGTCTTGATCATATAATACTGTATCATTAGACATAAATGAGGACTTGATCATATAATACTGTATCATTAGACATAAATAAGGACTTGATCATATAATACTGTATCATTAGACATAGATGAGGACTTGATCATATAATACTGTATCATTAGACATAAATGAGGACTTGATCATATAATACTGTATCATTAGACATAAATGAGGACTTGATCATATAATACTGTATCATTAGACATAAATGAAGACTTGATCATATAATACTGTATCATTAGACATAAATGAGGACTTGATCATATAATACTGTATCATTAGACATAAATGAGGACTTGATCATATAGTACTGTATCATTTGACATAAATAAGGACTTGAAGATATAATACTGTATCATTAGACAAAAATGAGGACTCGATCCTTTTATATAAGAGTTTATCATTAGATGTAAATGCGGACTTGATCATTTTATATAATAGTTTATCATTAGACGTAAATGAGGACTTGATCATTTTATATAATAGTTTATCATTAGACGTAAATGAGGACTTGATCATTTTATATAATAGTTTATCATTAGACGTAAATGAGGACTCGATCATTTTATATAATAGTTTATCATTAGACGTAAATTAGGACTTGATCATTTTATATAATAATTATCATTAGACATATATGGATGGTGCATGTCACTTTAGTATTCTATATTTCTGAGTTTGTAAGTAAAGAATAATTACATAGCTTCAATAATGTTATGAGTGGCATAAAACAATGTCACAGGCTGAAATTGCATTGTATAGTTAACTAATAGAAAAACTAACCTTAAATAATCCATGAGAAAACTTGACACTAGTGTTTGGGTCTATTCTACGATGCATGATTGTAAGATTGATATTAATTTTTAAACAAAATTTACACCAAAGGTTTTATTTTATAATTTGAACTAAATGTGCAGAAATCATGCATACTAATTGAAAGCCCAATTATTTTGTACCTACAGAAATGCCCTTAGATTTGGAAAATCCCCCAGTTGCACATGTAAGTGGGAGATTTCCCCACAATGCACACTTTTTCATCATAGAATATGCCCTGACTATAAGGGTAAAACTAAACTTACAGTAGTAAAAGATTGTTAATGGAAAATTAACACATTTTAAATTTAATAATGAAGTGTATGATTCAATATTTTCATGTATACATACATGCATGCATCCATCCATCCATCCATACATACAGACATACATGCATGTGTAACACATACATGCATACATACATACAGTTTGCTTCTTTCTGTCTCATTAGATCGTAAATCTTGATCATCATCTAGTGCAGCATTTTCATATAAAAAACATTTATATTCCAGGAACTTGTTTATCATACTCAAGCACAGGATCAAACCCTCAGGATATGGAATATGCATTTGAGGTAAACACTATGATATCTTATCTTTGGTACAGTAGTAAAACATGAGGCAAGTGAGTTTCAGTTGAATTTGTAATAAACTGCACATAAAATTAGACTTTAGAATAAGATGGGGACATTATATAATACTGCTTGATGCAGATGGAATGTATTCAAATTTTGTAAAGGTGCATAACAGTATTAGCATCAAATCCTTTCCATGCCAACTGGGAGGCAGTGTTTAGGGTAGGATGGCTAGCAATGGCTTGATGACAGGCCTGCCAACCCTTACAAGTTTGCCATAAGTCTTATAAAAATGACCCATAAAATATGGACTTAGAGACTAAAAGCAAAAACTATGGAAATAAGATTGTTGCAGTTAAATCCAGATAACTGGCTAATCCGTGTTTGATTTGAATCTGGGTTTCATATTAGATTTAGTGTAGTTAATCACCAAACCAGGCTAACTTTACAGTAGTATCCAAGATGCTTTAAACTGTACATATTTTTTTCATGCAAAGAATCTTCACGATCAAACTGTTAATTATAGAAATTTAAAACATGGTGTCCAACAAGTGATATTTGTTGAAGATGAAAGGGACAATAAGAGTGTTAATAATCAGTACAGAAAAATAAAATGGAAGATTCAGATTTTTGTGAATAAATGCAGGAAGGGACAAATTTATGTTTATTGGACATCACATGTCGATTGATTATGCCTCATGGTCGAAGATACGATAGCCATCATTATGTGAAATAAAACAAATTCCAGGAATTACATCAAGTTGAGAGATAGCAACAAGCCATTGAGCTGCATAGAGTTGGAACTGAAGTTTGTGCAACTGTACTAGAGGTAAATAAGGTCTACTTGTACTTTACAAACTTGTCAGTTAAACATAATGTTTACCAACACTGCATTAGTTTCAAATGCCGCACATTTTAAATTACATGTTTTCCAACTTTACAATGGCAGTACATGACCGAAAACTGCTCATACTTGCAGAAAAATCAACATCCTTCTTGAGATGATCTTGTTAGGGTTGGCAGGTCTGGGATGAGTTTGAGATGATCTTGTTAGGGTTGGCAGGTCTGGGATGAGATTGAGATGTCCATGTTCTTTTATTTTGTCAGTGATATGATCATTTGTGCTGAAGTGTTTTATGTTGCAGTTTGAGGAAAAATACTTCTACTAGATAAAATACTGTTTGACAAATGTTCTTTTAGTAGGAAAGTCACAATAAACACCAACATGAATTTGTCTTTTCTGCAGCAGTCACTGTATTTATCTAGTGTAGGTATATGTAAATCACACTTAGGTTGAATGTTGGGCTAGATTGTAACAAAATATTTCAGAAAAAATTTATATTGACTTAAGTTCACTAGTAATGTAATATTTTCTTGTCATTATGTTATACTGACTAATTAATTTTTTTCTTGCAACTTGGTGACTTGCTTTGTATGAAGGATAATACGGTAAGGTAAACATTGGTCCTTATTACCTCATTAATAAAATTCCAAGAATATAATTGGTCAGTTAATAAGATATAAAACCCAGTATTTCTGTTATAATAATTATTGTATTGGGGTGTGGGAACTCCATGACAAGATCATAAGTAGATATTTGATTTACAGGCTGGGTCTAAGAAAGTCACAGAACAGATAAACTAAGCACAAAAGCCATGGAGGATAACCTCCTCTTCAAAAGTTACAACGCAATTTATGATCCAAATATATGAAATTATTTTACTACAGACAGAAATGAGTTACTGTGTTGTTTTATTTATTGGTGAAAATCATCCCCTCGCAAAGTTAGGCTTAATTAAACAACACTGATTTGTCATTCATTCAGAATGATTTATTTTATACTGCTGCAACTAGCATGCTGTTCATGAGCAGTGATCTGCATAGACAGCAATGGCAACTCAGTAAACGTGTGTAAGATATATGAGGTAATGAATCCATTACATATCAGATTACCACAGTGGCAACTCAGTAAATGTGTGTGTAATATATATGAGGTAATGAATCCATTACATATCAGATTACCACAGTGGCAACTCAATAAATGTGTGTGTAATATATATGAGGTAATGAATCCATTACATATCAGATTACCACAGTGGCAACTCAATAAATGTGTGTGTAAGATATATGAGGTAATGAATCCATTACATATCAGATTACCACAGTGGCAACTCAATAAATGTGTGTGTAATATATATGAGGTAATGAATCCATTACATACCAGATTACCACAGTGGCAACTCAATAAATGTGTGTGTAAGATATATGAGGTAATGAATCCATTACATATCAGATTACCACAGTGAGCAGAATAATATGACAATCATTTTCCCATTCTATTCCAGGTGTAAGACATTCAAGATGGTCATAACATTCTGTTCACCCTTGTAACTTAACATATAATAATGCTTTTAATACATGGTGATACACTCTAAAAGTTTTGGTTAAGTTTTGGTCAATAGAGCCATTTTTATTCAAGAACGTTCTTAGAAGTCTGTCATAAATAATTTTGTAAACAGCCAGAGTTGTTGCATTCATAAATGCTTTGCCATGTTATGTACATTTAATTTTTATTATTTGTTGAATTTTCTTAATGATGATATGGTTCATACATCTGTATTTTGTACTTGACCTTGTCCAAAATCAAGTTCATGGTGTATCTGACTAGGGACATTTATTTTGTAAACAATAAAATACAGTTAAATTTTTCTCTTTGAGTGTGGATTAAATAATCTGATCATCATTAATGTAAACATATTTACCTAAATTTGAGTTAAAAGATAGTTTTGATTCTAATTTTAGAATCTTCTAGAAAGGAAAATTCCATTAAGTGACAGAGTATTTCCAGAATATGGTAATTGTGATGTAGGTCAAGTTGGGGGGGTGTTATATATTGTTGTTTTCATTTTTTTCATTGGGTTGATTTATTTTTTCAAGTTATTATTCACTGGAATTGCAAAGTGCTCATCAATAATAATCTTGGACTGGAACATTAATTTGGAATTATAATGAATTCAGACAAGAACATTTGGATTATATTATTGTGATACATCAAAAGATTCTTAGCACATCATCACACTACATCAAGACTGCAGGCACATCAACACATTCAGTATTGGAACTTATTTGGAATACCATTGGAATTTAGTTGAAACTTTATACATTTGGACTTTGAAAAGAACTTTTGGGACTATTTGGGATTTAGTTCACAATACTGTTTTTTCACTTTATTTTCTAGGGAAATAAATTATTTCTTGAATTTTACAAAAGTTATTGGTTTTGTGCTCTTTTCTGTTACTTGTTTTAAGACCACATAGTTGTAACAGACATTTTTAAAAATCTCTTAAAGAGGCCTCTGTACAGAACAGATCAAGTATATTGACCATTTTCCTCTCAAGTCTGTTTAGCATCTGTTGAAGAACATGCCACTTCACAGTGAAATCTCAGATTTACAAGTGGAGTAAGGACTGGGCTATACTGCACTGATGTGTAATAAACATACTTGATTTCTGACTTGTGTCAGAGTTATACCACAGTGATGGGTAATAGACATAATTGCTTTATGACCCATGTCTGAGTTATCCCATAGTGATGGGTAATAGACATAATTGCTTTATGATCCATATCTGAGTTATACCACAGTGATGGGTAGTAGACATAATTGCATTCTGACCCATTCTGTTACCACTTGTGGTAAGTCCATTTGTGATGTAGAGGTATTTCACAAACTGGTCAAGTAGAATCAACTACAGATGTTGAGCTGAGTGAAAGTTCAACCTGAACAAGAGAAATTGCAGTATAGATATGAGATTTGATGGACATAGTTCACTGAAGTACACTCAGCAATGCTGTCCACCAGCTTGAGCGAAATAAGGATGATGCACTTTGTGCATATTGTATAGGATCTTGGAAAATTGTGGACTCAACATTTACATTCTGCTCCATCTTCACACCACAGCCATGTGGAATGTCTGAGTAAGAGAAAGGTGTGAAAACAGCCATGTGGAATGTCTAAATAAGAAAAAAGCTGGGATTTAGTTTTCTACCAAACCTTCTAAATTTACGATGCTGAATTATTATTATGCATCAGAAAACTGCATGTAGTATTTGTTTTGATATTTTCCAGATGGCATGCTCAAATATTCGCTATGGACCTGGTGTTACAAAGGAGGTTGGAATGGTAAGAATGCAACATGAGAATAACATTTGGTAGAAGTAATTAGAGAGCGTTCTTTGATTTTGCTTTGTTGTACTTTTGAACAGTAGTGGATAACCTTTGCAGTGATAAAGGTAATTAGTTGTAGCTCACACATATATATTTTTGCATAAATGTTTTTTCGTTTTAAGCTAATATGAAATGGTATAAGAATTTATACCACCATGCTATTGTTATATGCAACCATTCATGCTAAATTGAAATTTATTTTATATTTCCCAAAACAGATTTCATTTGGAATCATAGCTCAGAATATAAAGATATAAACATTGATATTTGTTTTGCATGTATTCTATTTATAAATGTGTTCCTTAATTAATAAACAATAAAATATCAAGGACAAAGTGACATGACAGGTCGTCCTTTGTAGACATGTTTCCGTTTCATTGAGTAGTCAACTTATAAAATGAACATATATGTATAACTGTGCATGTACCATGCTATCTAATCAATCAGGGTACTAGATATCATTTTGAAGACTTATGTATTAAAACCCTGGTTTGCATCTCTAAAAATTAATTTTCTTGAGGAAACTTTGATTGCTCTCATGAAATGTGCAAAATTATTTTCAAGATGTTGACATACCTGCCATAACACGGCACAATCTAACTCAGATCACAACGTAAAATTGAGATCATGCTAAAATTACAATTTTGTACTCCAAAAGCCCCTGACACTGTAGTGTTTTGAGAAAACACAATTTTCAGTAATCTTCCACAAAAAAATCCCCAACCACTTTCATTATATGCCCGTTACATGTAGCACGTGTAAATGGTAAACAGTCATTGTTGCAGTTGATGTAAAACTATCCCTTGGGCAGTTTAAATAGTGGCAATTAGAGGCAAAGTGGTCAGGGATAAACCACCATTTCACATAGTACTTAATAGGCTGACAATAGCTAGTGAGATGTGTTTGAAGGCTACAGTGGGTGAGCCGACTGTGCTAATTTGCAAAAGTAGGATCAGGAAGTGGAACAACCCATTATAGGTAAATCAAAGAGATGCTAGATGCATGTACAAAAAAGCAAATGTTATTAAACATTATTGCCTTGAATTAGAATGTTTAAGCCATATGTATTATATTTTTGACAAGTTTGTGAACAGCAGCAATGGTTCTTTGAAGTTGGATTTTACTGCTTATACAGAATTCAAAGTATGATCATTTCAGTTGTTGGAATAGTGTTCAAGTGTAATTCATTTTTGAAGCCGATTTAGGTTAGCTTTCAGCTAATCTCAACAAAAATAAATTTCAGAACTTTTGATTGACAGAGTTTTCCTTTGTGAAGCACGCCAGCATAGCAATGAACACTTATGACACTTGCATTGCCTTCAAACGCCTCTGAACCCTATTGAATTTATATTTGAATTGCAGCTATTGCAATGTTGTGTCAATATTAACCCTTTCCCTCATAGAGTGTATGGCTTTTTAGCCCTTCGATATGCATGTAGCAAAGTTACCCAGTACAATGCGCTATAAATAGAACACCTTTTACATTTTCTACTCCATACACATAGGCCTGTTAAGCAGTGAAGTGTATGTTATGTTTAACAGCAATTTTAACCATTTTACGTTTTTGGTACACATATATTATGTATTGAAAGATTTAAGAGTAAGATACGGTAGTTATAGCTGTATAATTATTTTTCACAGAAAAGAATTTTTTATGTGCTTTAAAATCTTGAGAGAACTTGTTCACCGTCAAGTCAGTGAAGCCGCGTGACCAACCGTAGCTGCCATTTCTCATACTCGAAATTTACAAGTTTTTTGTCTGCGTCTACATCACTAAATCAGCTGAATTTGATAATTTATAAAAACTGATGGCTTTCTACATCAGTATCAGAGCCTTTACCTAAGTTATGGAAGCTTTCATAGTTGTGATTCTAATCGTGAAAACTCGAGTAAGTACTGAACGAAATCCGCGACCGCCATTTTGGAGAGGGGAGAATACGACCTAGTTACTTTAAATAGCAGATTTCGACCAGAGCATAAACAGTGACCATGTGATCTGACGTAATGGTCATTTACACCAATGAATGTAGTATCTAATAGGGGGTTTTCCCCAAAGGTGGCACTATGAAACCCCCGCTCAAAATGGCTGATGTTTACAGCAGGCATCAAAAGGCGCTTCCATGAGAATGGTGTAGAGGTATCAAAAGGCGCTTATATGTGAATCGGGTAGAGGCATCCAAAGGCGCTTCCATGTGAATAGAGTAGAGGCGTCCAAAGGCGCTTGTATGAGGTAAAGGGTTAAAGAAGGGAAAATTGTGGGCATATGGAAATTGGAGTCTGGGCTTGTGGAATTTCAGCCATGGATTGTGAGTTTATTTAAGTCCTCAGCCCTAAAATTATTTTCTTTGAGCACTGATTGTGCAAGTTTCCTGTAATTCCCATGATTTTTATAATTTTTTAATTGTTTTGCTTCTTTTGATAGGATTGTCATTTTCATGTTTTCTCCATGGTCTTGATTAATTCTATTTCTATTGACAGTATTGTTTGAATGCAAATACCTTTATGATGGAGATCTGTTGTTGTAGTGCAGAAACTATGGCGGTGTTCTGATTAAACTTTCTCCTGAAGGGGTATAGTAAATTGATCCATTGATCTGACATTATGGAGCGTCTAAAAGCATAAAAGCAGTGTGTCATGTTGAAACAAAAGATAACAGATATTAGAGAAGGCATCATTATGGAAAGATCATCTGTTAAGGATGAAGCTATGAAGTATGAAATGACTAATGGTTTGCTGCATTATATTACCGAGATATCTGTTTGTTACTGCTGTATTTTTTTTCATTTGTACATGGCATGGTATTACATCAGTAGTTTTTGTCAGTAAGAAATATACAGAAATTCAGGATTAATCTTGTTACAAATTGAATTATATTAAAAGCATGTTTTTAATTTTTTTTGCAAAATAAGTTCATTTTTTTTCTCCAAAACATTTGTGTTTGTCCCAAATTAATTTGAAATAATACAAGTATAGTTATTTACGATACTTGATTTACATGTTTGGCATATGTCACACTTGCCAACATGGTGCCAGGATGTGATGTTTCAAAATATATTCTGGCCAAATCCAACTTTATGTATAGTTAAATTGGTTTTTCAAGTCAAACTTTGTAGTAGTTTTCATTTCATTTCTTTTATTCATTATTTATGCATAGTACTGACAGGATTCATTTTCTTTCATATTTGTTTCAGTTGTCATCATGCATTCATGACACAAAACCTAAGTACTCATTTTGTATGTTAGTCAAAGCTATTTGATCAGCATATATTTGTAAGAAGCCAGAATGATCTGGTCTCATTTGAGACTTTTAAATAGATGTTGAACTGGGTTTGAGGACTTTTAAAAACATTTTTATATTTTTGGGACTATCAGGATAGACTCAGATCTGGTATACATAATGAATTTGCAGATAAGGATCCATGCCGTTTAATGCTGTAGACCTTGCTTTGTTGGAACATGGAACATCAGACTACAAAAGGTTCAGTTTTGGTGTAGACCCTGATATGTTGGCATGTTATGGAACAGCAAACTTGGATCCTTGCCATTTAATAATGTAGACCCTGATTTGTTAGCAGATTATGCAACAGCAGACCAGGATCTGTGAAGTTTAACTGAGTGTGTAGATCTTGATTCATTGGCATATTATGTAATGCCAGATCAGGATCTGCAGACTTTAAAAGTGTTGACCCTGATTCATTGGCATATTATTGAACCACAGACCAGGATCTGTGCAGTTGTTGTTATTTTTGGTTTTAACGGCATTATCTCAGCGCAAGATGGGCTATATATGGAATCCAGTATAGCTGCTGGAGTTAAACCTGGAGAAAACTATGGCAAGAACCACTGACCCAGGGAAAACTACTGGCACCTTTCTTGCATGCCCACAATGATCAAGCCTGAGATTCAAACCCATGCAGAAAGAGGTGAGATGGCAGATATCAGTAAAGGCAAGTGCTTTAGACCACTCTGCCATCCTGGGCCCCTTGCAGTTCAGTAGTATACTTCCTGATTTGTTAACATGTTCAGGATCTGTACAGAGTAATAGTGTAGATCCTGATTCATTGGCTTATTATGTATGGCAGGTCATGATTTACACAGTTTAATATTGTAGATTCTGATTCCTTGGTATATATTGCATTGGCAGATCAGGATTTGAACAGTTTAAGATTTGTAGATCCTGATTCAATGACATCTTACTTAATGGCAGATCAGGATTTGAACAGTTTAATAGTGTAGATCCTGATTCAATGACATCTTACTTAATGGCAGATCAGGATTTGAACAGTTTAATAGCATAGATCCTGATTCAATGATATCTTACTTAATGGCAGATCAGGATTTGAACAGTTTAATAGTGTAGATCCTGATTCAATGACATCTTACTTAATGGCAGATTAGGATCTATGGAATTTTAAAAATAGTGTAGATCCTGATACATCATTTTATTATGTTATGACAGATCAGGATCTGTGAAATCTTATAATGTAGACCCTGATTCATTAGTATAACGTGTAATGGCAGATCAGGTTCCTCTTTAGATACCAGGGTCTGCAGCAGACCTCAAAAACCCCAGAAAACTAAAATTTCATTTTGACCTTAAAAACCCCCAAAAAGAGTCTTTAAAGATGGAAGGAAATCTAAACAAATAAAAAAAGTAAAAATTTGAAAAATAATGAATGGCTGGCTCTACCCTAATCTCACAAAAGTGGCCTTTTTGCAAATGGTTTTTTTGTTGGGTGCTTGAGAAAGCATGCAAATTATGCAAGTTAAAGACATTTGGTCATTTTATGCCATATTCATTTGATTGACCCATAATGGTATATCATTGACCCATAATGGTATATCATTGTCAAAATCTTTAGAAAGAGCAGCAGTTGCATCCTTTTCAAAGATGTTTTGAAAATTTTAACTGATGCACCTTGCCTGAAATTGGGGCTTGAATTAAATGAGTCAGGCATGTAATCCAAACTGGAATATGCATTGCCATTGTGGAGGAAGGATTACATATAGTTAGTGACATCCTTCTAAAGACTTGAAAATATGTTACACTGCAAAAGTATGTCAAATTTTGCACGAAATTGGCACACCATATAACAGTTTTGTGACTTTTCAATCACCAGATATAAAATTTCAATAGGTCTGGTCACCAGCTTAAGGGATACAGATTTCTGGACTGCAGCTTGGGTAATTGTTAGCCCCAACCTATAGACCTATAAACACAGATTAAACCCTTGATATTCATGAGAGTGTTGTTGAGTATTTTCACTTTTAATTTAGTACTTGGTTTTAAGATGCAAGAACACGTGCAATTGAAACAGTGTACAGTTACATGCATTTATATTGTCTATTTTGCCTGAATTATTTTTTTATTTCAGAGTAAATCAAAGCAAGGTGAATTCAGATATACAATTGGGACAATTTGCACACAAATTACCTTAGAGAGGAATTTGGGAAAAGCATTGGGATTCATGTTGTTACTATCTTTTTAACTTGAAGAACTATGGAATATCAGAACTTTTAAAAAATGCTTGACATGTTTATATATTCCCCATTGATGAGAAAACTGCTGATCTCCAAATGTTGCAAATTTGGAATACATGCTATTTTTCGATGTCAACTTTTGATCAGCTCCTTGTATAATATTTTAGGGTTTTTGTGGGTAGAAACATAAATATATAATAATGAGACCCCTCTAAATCCAGAAAAGGTAATATTACTCCTTAAAAATGCATAGTTCAAAATACCATGAGCATAGCTGTTAGCAATAGAAAAACCCTTTTCCAGCCAAGTTGGCTTTCACAACTGGTGTATGCCTGATGTTTGGAAAGTGACAGTGACGTTTTATGTGTAATGCAAATAGAATGTGTGTAAGGGAAAAAGTAGAGGCTGTTGAACAGGATATTACATATAGTCTATTGTGTATTAATTGTGACTATACAAGTGAAGGCCTAATGATTATATTGGGTAACTTAAATCTCTTTTATGGATTATTTTTTATTACTTGCAGATATTTGTTTTTTTAGTAATTTGTTAATTTTCACGTTATCTTTATTGTCATTTTATTTAGAAACAAAACTCAAAAGCATACATTATCAAAGTTTAATAATTGTAATCTCACAATGGAGATAATCTTGTTACAGCTTTGTGTCTTGAACCTTACATTTTTTTTAAACCTTGTAAAAAAACAAACAAACCAAACCTCAAATTTTAAAATTGAATTTCACTTCTAACCTTGAAATGTGTTACACAATCATAATACCTTAGGAGAACTACTAACACCTCGCAAATCCAACCGTCTTTTTTAGCTAAAAAGATAAAATTTATTGGCCCACCTAGGTGGCAGTTAGAGTGATATCCCCATGATATGGGACTGGTGCCAAATCCAGTGAAATTATCAGCTACTACTCTGCTCATGCCGAGTAGCATGCTCTCTACAGACAGAGAGGTCTTGCAAAATCCATACAAACAATTTCATAGTTTTTTTACCTTAAAACTAGTGTGAGGAGTTTCGTCTTTGAAGGGAAGTATACACCATCTATAAATTTCCAACTATTCTGCTGTTTCTATTGTTAATGACAAAGTTTCAGTGTTATCACTTAGCCGTCTTCACACACATAGGTACCTTTGGTGCATACCTGCAAAGGTAATGATGGCATGTTGCTATAACCTTATTAATTAGTGCAGGTCTGGTGTGTGATATGGAAAACTCATTATACTGCTGTGTAATTTCTGCTGCATCTGGATACAATCATACAGGTAAGTTTTCTTTATTGACTTAGCATTCACTTTATAGATGTGTACATGATGCTTTACTGATTTTTCCTGTATAGAACCTCTTTGGGACATCCTACAAGTAACATTGTCTTCTAATGGAAACTGTAGCATTAACTTCATAAGTATAAAAAATCATGCTTCAGTGTCTACTTTATTTGCAGGTTATCTGTTTTACCTTACATAACTCATATAACTGTGGTCCAATATGTACTGGTAATTTTTTTTCTATACATGGTTTGGTCATAGCATCGATTTCATACATGCAGCTGTTGTATGTGATGCTTCAGTTTTTTTGTCAGTATAGGCAGTAAAAAATATTTGGCCTCCCTACAGGTAACTTGTTACTACAGTTGATTATGTAGCATTAACTTTGTTAGTATTAATAGCGACGTTCTGATCCTCTACTGGGTGCAGGCCACATGCACCCTTTTACAGGTATTTATCTTAGTATAAATCTATGCAGACGCTCCTAAGTTCGTAAAGCAGTATGCACACTGCACTACATGTATATATTGTCTGCTCTATTTTGTCTTACAGATTTGGACCATGGAAGAGACCAGTCTGACAACCACTCTGCATGTGTAGTTTTCTCTGGTTGCTATTCCTTGAATACATGTCAAACTTGTATATTATGAACATTGGTATTAAATAGAAGGTGCAGAAGCATACCTCGATGGACGATAACATCATCAGCTTGCATGCAGGGGATCAAAACCAGATCATTAACTGGGAAGCAAGATGGAGACCAACAACATCTTCTGTTACAGTCTTGTATGTCAGAATTATGGACCAGCTATCAATATCCCATACCCCATCCCATTCTCAATAATTGGACAGTGTCATGCCAGCCAGGATGGCAGTGTTTTGGACAGTGTCATGCCAGCCAAGATGGCAGTGTTTTGGACAGTGTCATGCCAGCCAGGATGGCAGTGTTTTGGACAGTGTAATGCCAGCCAAGATGGCAGTGTTTTGGACAGTGTCATGCCAGCCAAGATGGCAATGTTTCTTTATGACCAGACTTGGCCATATAACTCTGATCACATTTTTTACAACCACAACTGATGATACAGCATCAGCTGCCAGACAAACGAACTTGTTCAGTTCCATAACTCACATAGTGTATGATGCTCATCTTAGTGCCTCAGTACTCAAGAACTCAGTTCAGAAACCCAGTTATATATGGATCAGTCTAACCTGAATAGTGCTGCTAGACACTTCATCAAGAGATGTCTTTTCACTCATCCTCAGTCCTTTGCTACCCAAAGTGATGGTACCTAACTTATAACATGCTGCAAGTATAGTGAGCTGCCATCCTTGATATTCCTCTCCAAAAACTTTGCAAGTAGCGCAAGAGACATCTAATTCATTACCTTAATCCAAACACAACAAAAACACTCAAGTTCATTGTTATTAGATCTTATTATGAGGAGTGAAACTTGTATATCACCTGCCTGGTCTGTAGTTCCAACATCAGGTGATCATTGACTATGGAAGAATCTACTTTCGGTTGATTCAACAGTCTGACAAAATTACTAACATTGTGGGCTACTTACATCGTCAGTCCCAATTGTGTAAAGGGTGTGTTTTTTGCAGATGCCTTCTCTCAAAGTGTTGTCAGCAGTTCTACAAGCCCCACACACCAGTTTACCATTTTGATACCCACTTCATAAACATAGAGGCCCAACATACTAAGACCATGGCTGTAAAAACAGCTGTGAACATACAACAGGTGGAATGAGATGCATTGCTCTCTACCTCCACCTTTCTTAAGACCATCATAGGCCAATCTACGAAACAACCTTAATCGTCTAATCTCCTCTTAATGATCAGATTGATGGAATTACCAACAAGCCACTAAGGATCCATTCTTTCAACCATCAAAAGGTCTCATGGACATCCCTAAAACACAGGGCACTTTTGAAGTAGTTAAAACACAGGGCACTTTTGAAGTAGTTCTACCAAATTTATAGCTGTTGAAAACCAACTAAAATCTGAAGTGGAAAAGTGACAAAGACGGGCTCATTTTGGCTCGAGTTTTCCATGACACCTTCCCTATTGCAAATGACATACTTACATGCCCTCTTTCCCCTTTGTTGCAGATCCCAGTAGGGGAAGTCTCCATCTTTCAATGTCCTTTTGGAGAAAATTTACCATGACAACATATGAACCTGGCAAATGGTTTTCTAATAACTAAGTATCATGTTTTGGCACACATCCTATGCCTTTGTCCAGAGTTCCTTCAGCTACAAACACAGCACTCATCTCTTGAACATGAACCTAACTGAGCATTCAGTCAACTCTTTTATGTTCTTGGGTTCACGATGGAATGTAATTGTTACAATGGGTTCTAAATAACATCCATTGGGGAGAATGTGCAATCAGTGTGGACTTAAAAGAAGCATGATTTAATGTCACCAAAAGTCCTGTTAATTGCCTACAATGCGTTTTATATTTTTGAGCAAGAGAGCAAGACTTGATATCACTTGTTATCCTAATTTTCTTCATCAGTCTTCTCATCAGCAAGGACAAATCCAGCCTCATGCCATTTGAATATTTTGGTAGACTGCATCTGTACCCCAGTATTCAATCAAACAGTGTTTTCCCCCAGAAATGAGAAATGAATTTAATTTAGTACCATGATAGATTCATTGCCTATTTGGAACAATCCATCTGCTTGAAAATTCCTTTGCTTGCTGTGTCTTTCTCCATGTGGCAGCAGACATCTTGGTTCTAGATAGCCTTCTTGGGCTCCCGTTAACAATGATTCTGTGGTCCAGTTGGAGGCCAAACCTTTGGCCATTGGACCAGCTTTCACAATCTGCACAAGGTTGCATCTCAAAGGTAGGAAAACCAATTTGGATTCATGTCTGGATAGCTCAGCAGGTGGAACCTTTGGCAATCATGATCTGTATGGTTGTGAACACAGAGGACTGGGGAGAACATGTCTCTTACCATTTCAGGATGCCAGAGGAGTGTGGACCCTTCATGATCATTTGTTATGACCATGTAGTTTAATTACTTGTGTGTTAAAATTTAAATTCTTTTTATTTCATTTTTGTATATTATTGTGATGATGATTATGTTCACAGGGTCTGACATTTTGAAAGAAACGTCGTGTATATTTAGAACGTAAATATGACTCTCAGGATTTCGTAAGCAATTTATTTAGATTGTTGGCTTGATAAACAAGCTACGTAAAGGATTGGTTGTGGCCAGGGTCATTTGCTAAGCATGTATGATTATATCGTGTAATGCAATGGTCAGATGTTGAAATAACCACGTGTTCTTCGTGCGTGTGCTTGAAATGACGTTTTGGTTCGGTTTATAAACACTTAGATACCTGTGAAAGAGTCAGAGTCGTTTAGAGTCATTCTTATACCTTGAAGAACAAGGTATTCTTTTCTTGTGCTGGAAAGAGTTTATTTTTCTTACATCTGTAGAACTGGAGAGATGTATATTGTTATAGATGACAGCTATAAGAGTTCATCTACTTTGAATAATAATTATATTCCCTGGAGAACTATACAAGTTGCTTAGGATAAAGTCATTTAGTGAAGTTGATTCTAAATTAGAACAGAACAGTACAAATTGTGGTTCAACGTCAAATTCTGGACATTTGTGTAAAAACTTCGTCTGACGTCATCATCTTCCATCTTGGAACGGAATTGAGATTCAAACTAGATTCAATTAGAACTGTTATTGATAGGACTTACATATTTTCACAATTCTAGAACAAATGTTTGGATTTTCTTCGCAAATCGTAAGTCCTATTTCATATTTTCACCTTTTCACCGTGTTTTCTAGGGAAATAAATTATTTTTGTTAAAACTTACTAAGCTTGTTGTCTTCGTTCTTTTCTTTATGTTACTTTAAACGAGCTGATATGTAACACATTATTTACATATCAACATTTTTGAGATGAAAACCATTTTCAGAGCTTTTCATTGGTTGTTGGAGTACGTGGCAGTGGAGTTTACATTCTGTTTGAAGGTGAAACCAAGTCCCCAGACCTTTCTATTCTTGTTCAGAATTCACTAAAATGGTGTCCAAGTTTGACTTGTCCTAGGCTAGCTAAATGTATTGGCAGACTCCTTGTCCCAGAAGAATGAATACAAACAGAACTGTCTCTTTACCCCTCAGTTTTCACTCAGTAATGGGATTGACCTATGTTGGACCTATTAGAAACAAGCAGAATGCCAAAATCCCAACCTTTCTCACCAGACCCACTTTGAGAAAGCCTGGAAAATTGGTACTGTTTCTGTAGATTGGAACAGCCAAATGTATACACTCCTCCTTCAACACCACAGGTTCCGAAGTGATACACCAGCAAAAGAATCAGAGTGACTCATATTGAATACTTCACTCAATGGGAAATCTTGGATCCACCTCATCAGTCTCACAACAGAATCACCAGAAGTTGAGATATTCCTCATCTGCTTTAAGCAATCATGATGGCTGGTGTTTCAACTTTGAAGGTTTTTGACGGCAATGAAATACATTCTCATATGTGCTCACAAAAACACTTTATACCACTACAGGCATCTTTACCTCATTAGCTAACTTCCTTTGGCTTTTCAACAAGAAACATTTAGCAAAATTAACAATTAAAACCTACCATTCTACAATCACTGGCAAACTGCATTGTCATGGGTACAAGGATATTAGACCATCTACAGACTGATCTTCAGTTTATTTTAGATTTCACCTGTCCAATGACACTGGATCCTTACCAAGTTGAATTTATATGCGTGCATGTGCTATTAGTGGTCCGATTCATTTCTGACAAGATAGGTCAGTATCACTCCTCCTTGCTTTCATTGCCAAGAACAGGCTATCGTTAATGGTTAAAGTGGGCTATCTGTTCCGCATGTCAGAAATAACCCCATGCTAATGAATTTGCTTTACATTTTGGCTCACAAAGCTAGAACAGTCTCCACAAACATTGTATATGATCGAACATTTTCTCTGTTATTATCTGTGCTGTGTGATGGAGATCAGAGCTAGTGAGAGATCTTTCATCCTAAAAGGCTTAACTCTATCTGGTGTGACCTTTACCCATACTGCAAAAGGTCATATTTCAAGGTCATGTGACAGTTTCATAAGGGTGAAGCTTCATAACTTTTGCTGGATTTGCAAGGTGGAAATTTTTTCTTCTTAAAGTCATTCTCAATCATATGGAGTCAGATTTCCAGTTGGGTTATCAAGATGTTATCATGTGTACCTTATGGGACCAGAGGTGGTCTCTCCAGGTTAAGAGGATGTATCTTCCTGTACCTCTTTCCTATTCTCCAAAGATATAATGATTGGGTAATGTATTCAAAGGAGAAACCAAATTTTTCTGGTTGAAATGTCTTAGATAATACTTACCCAGTCATAACACATGTACACCTTGTAAGCCTCCTGCAGTTATATCCATACAGGAAGCATGCCTTCTGCTCCATTGGTAACCGATGGTTTCACTGGATTTGGCTATAATCCCTTATGAAGAGTAGATAACTCTAACTGACACCTAGGTAGAGAGATGACTTTTAGCTTTGTAGCTCAAAAGATTTAGCCTAGGAGGGCTTGATTTTTGAGGTAGTAATAGGTATTATGATGTGGTAAGTTTATTGAACAAACATATTTTACTAGAAAAAGTTGGTATCTGTGCAGTTTAATAGCAGCTCTGATTTGAAGCCCATTATGTAACAATAGATCAGGATCTGTGCAGTTTAATAGTGTAGACGCTGATTTGATCTCACGTTACGTGGCAGCAAATCATGATATGTGTTGTTAACAGTTGTACAAACATCATACATGGTATGTATAATATGTTCAAGATTTGTTCAATGTTGCAGGATTTGCAGAACTTGGGAGCAAAGAAGGTTTGCCTAATGACAGATAAAAACCTGAGAAAGCTGCCGCCCGTTAAAGTTGCTATTGAATCATTAGAGCGTCACAAAGTTAACTACAAGATTTATGATTCTGTAAGAGTGGAACCTACTGATCAAAGGTAATGTATGATAGATGTAAATTATGATATATATGTTTGTGTTGACCTCGGTCCAAGTATCTGCTGACGTACAATGCAGACACAATGTCAGTGCACAATGTTTTATTTTCATCCTGTAAAAATAATATAAATCGTCAGACATGGACATTTAAAGCAAATTTTATTCTGACACCCCAAGTCAACTTTAGGCATGCTGTTATCCTTTGTCACTTGTGCATTGATATCACCAGTGTAATACAGGTCTCATTATGGAAAGCAAATGCTAATATCTTCTTTTGGATCAGAACTCTCAGTGTAGTTCTGTCATCACTGGCTGATAAGCAAGAACTTGATTCCGTTTGTAATTTTGTATCTGTGATCTATCAGTGAATTATCCAAGACGTTCAAAAAAAAGTTGAGAACATTATGAAATTTAAATAATATTTGACAGGAAAATTGCTATTCAATCATAAGCCAGTATTTAGTGAGAAAATACTATATCCAAATATTTTAGCATCAATAAATTTTTTTTCTAAATGTTTCAAATTCAGCATGGTTGGTATAGTTACAGTGAAACATATATGGGATGCTTTTAAATTTGCATAATAAGCTGTATATGTAATTAAGAAATTTTGTACAAGTTTTATTGGAAATTGTTAGAGTACACTAACAGGACATTTGTTTACACTACTTTTCCTGGATATGATATATTTTAACGTAATGACCATTGATATATCATGTATTTGTTTTTCAACCCTAATTTCATGAATTTTTTGTTTTCTTGTCAAATTTGAAACATTAGGTCTGATTTTCATGTTGTAATCTATAGTAAATATTAATTTTCCAGTTTCAAAGATGCTATCAACTTTGCTAAGGCAAATGATTTTGATGCCTACTTGGCTGTAGGTGGTGGATCTGTGCTGGACACATGTAAGGCAGCCAATCTCTATGCCTCAAACCCAAAGGCTGATTTACTCGATTATGTCAATGCTCCTGTTGGAAAAGCTTTACCAGTCACACACACAGTTAAACCTTTAATTGCAGGTACTTTCTGTTATTAGTTGAGTCCTTTACAGTTAAGTACTTATGGATATTGTTAAAATGGAATAAACCTAATAAATTGTCACCTTATTCATATTGCTTTATTCCAATGTCAGTTTATAACTGTTTGAAATTATCTGTTTTGTTCATGTGAATCAAGAATGCAAACTAAATTATCAGAGAGTAGTTTGAAGATTTTTGTTGGGTTTTGTAAACCGCATACTTGCAAAGAAGTAAGAACAAATACCCTTGAAAAATTCCTATGTTTTGTCTACCATATTTTCAAGTTTTATGTTAATTTTCCATACTGACGGTTAGTTTTATTTTAATTCCTGGACTTATGGTGTATTTTACTTTAATTCCCTGACTTATGATGTGTTTTATTTTAATTCTCAGACTTATGGTGTGTTTTATTTTTATTCCCAGACTTAGGGCATGTTTTATTTTAATGCCCGGACTTATGGTGTGTTTTTTCTTTAATTCCCGGACTTACGTTTAGTTACCGGAATATGATGTGTTTTATAATATGTCCCAAGACTTATGGTGTGTTTTATGTTAATTCCCCAAACTTGTGGTGTGTTTTATGTAAGTTCTGAGGTCTGTGGTGTGTTCTATGTTAAGTCACCAGACTTGTTATAAGTTTTCATTTTATGAGTGAATAATTGGGACCTTGCACTTTATCGTTAATGTTTTATTTTTTAAAGTAAGAAGACAATAAACTTCTATGCCTCATAATGCAATCTATCCTTTCATACTTATTTATTTTTTACAATGGCATCGTTTTACCAGTCTTTTGAAGTCACTATTATACTTATCTTTTTAGTTACTACAACAGCTGGAACAGGAAGTGAGACTACGGGTGTTGCCATATTTGATTATCTCCCTTTAAAAGCCAAAACTGGTTAGTTTTCTCCATTGTCTTCTAATCTTTGCATCTTTCATATCAGTATCTTAAGCCTTTGAAGTTCATGACTAATTAATACTACATTTATACCTCACAGTCTAAAGTGTGATCAAATTTTATGCATTGCATCAACGATGAAACAATTGAAAGTTTTATTTTAATTTTAAGTTCTGAGATGTTAAATGAGATTCCTAATATATCACTGAAACAATGTAAGACCATGACAACAAATTAGTTTGGTTCGCAGCTTCTGCATATTCATCAAAAACCCTGCACATCAGAGGTTTCTGTCATGAAAAAAAACAATTGTTGCCTGCCTTCTTTTCAGGGGTAAAGGGATATAACTTGTGTCAGTTTTTTTTTTGCTTTCATAAATTTCTCCATCAGTGGAGTATCTCGATCAAGAAAAATACTTATGAATACCAAAATTGAAGTGTCTCAGCCACAAAATCTGATTGCTTCAAAAATGACAATTGTCATTTTCATCACTTTTCGCATCATGGCAAGCTGCTGCCTAAACCCCATGATAATAAGTGCTGCATCCACTTATGCTGTGAATGAAATGTGTAAATGAATTATACTGGGTGAAATTGATGGTGTTGATTGTGAACATGAGAGAAAAATGTAATGCTTTCAAAATGAACACATAAATTTATTATCATGGGCAAAAGTCAAAACATCATAAGATGTAGAAAAAGTTTTTCCAGTCATAAAAGTTGGCAAAATCTTGGACCTGGGTATTTCTGAATACAAGTGCCTCACAAAACATAATCAGGTAGTGTTGAGCCTGAAGAAAAATCCAGATCAAATGCATTTGTAATACTATTTGACCATTTATTCCTATGCAGTACTTATATACTTTGCAATTCAAACTATAAATTGTTTTATAGAAATGTACCTGTATATCTTGTATCCAGAAACATTTGATACAGGGTACAGCTGTATGTCCATCAGGGGTACACAAATTCATCATTTGGTTATTTTGGACAACTAAAGTAACACAACCAAATGACTCAAAAGTCAAAGCCCAACCAGACACCCAGTTTTTATTGGCAATAGTTGAAAATAAATTTGTTTGCCCTGATGCAGAATCAATAAAATATGGACTGGAATGTAAATTTATGGTTAAAAATATATATTTGACTGTTTCACTGAATTTTCAAGAAATCCACTGCTAAATTTGGAATAACTGAATTATCATTTTTTTCATTGGAATAAATGTACAGATTTTTACTCGGCTGTTCATGTTTGCCAGGCAAACCAATTGTCTTGGTCTTGTTCTTGTATGGACAACCATGCTTTCTACAACAAATTCTACCCATATAGCAGACCTGCCAACTCTTATGATTTTGCCGTAAGTCTTACGAAAATTACCCTTAAAATACGGACTTGCAGCATACAAGCAAAAACTACGGAAAAATGATCGTTGCCGAAAAATCCGGATAATTGGTTCACCCGTGTTTGATATGGATCCGAGTTTCATATTAGAATTAGTAAAATTAGTCAGGGAACCAGACGAACTTTACAGCAGCACCCCAGATGCTTTAAACTGCACCTATTTGTTCATGAAAGCGTCTGCATGATCAAACTGTTGATTATAGAATTTTTTTTTAAAAATGGCGTGCAGAAATCGATGCATGTTTCAGACAAAAGGGAAAATAAGCTTCTAAAAAAGTGTTCATAACCAACACAGAAGAATAAAAAAGGAGTATTCAGATTCTTGTGAATAAAAGATGGAAAGGACATAATTACGTTTATTGGACATCACGTGCCAATTTGAGTATGTCCCTTGGTGGGAGATATGATTGCCGTCGTCATGTGAAATGGAAAAATAATTTCCAAGAATTACGTCAAGTTGAGAGATAGCAACAAGCCATTGAGTTGCATAGGGTTTGGATCTAAAGTTTGTGCAACTGTACTAGTGGTAAATAAATTCTACGCGTACTTTACAAGCTTTTCAGTTGAACATGATGTTTATCGTCGCTGCATCGAACTTTTATTAACGTTTTTCCAGCTTTACAATAGCAGTTATTGATATTTTGTTACACCTTACTGAAAGCTGGTCAATCTTACAGAGAAAAATCAACTGCCTTACTGAGACGGACTCGTCAGGGTTGGCATCTATACTATATATGTACCTACGGATATTTGCTTATTTCGTTTGGCTGTATTGAAGCGCAAAATATAGTCACACTTTTTGAAGTGTTTTAATTAAAGAGTTGATGAACATAGTGTAGTTCAGTTTTGTCTGTATTTTGGATTTCTGGTTCTGTATGTAGGATATCCCATGCATCTATGTTTGAGGAAAGGGAGAAAAACATCTCTAAAGCTCTATCCCTCACCAATTATTTTACACCCATATTTGAGAACCAAACAAGTATTTGTACAAGGCGTGAAGTTGGACTACAGTGTATCAGTAGAACAGGTATCATTTATAAAACTGTAGTGAGTATAGTGTATCAGAGTGGAACAGAACAGATTAATCATTTATAAAATTATAGTGAGTACAGTGTATTGGAGTAGAACAGATTATATCATTTATAAAATTATTGTGAGTACAATGTATTGGAGTAGAACAGATTATATCATTTATAAAGGGGCCCCAAGTGGCCGAGTGGTCTAAAGCGCTCTTCATTACGGATCACTGCCATCTCACCTCTGTCGGCGTGGGTTCGAGTCTAGGATTCGGTGAATGTGGATATGTGAGAAAGCTTGCCAGTAGCTTCTCGTGGGTCTGTGGTTCTTTCTGGGGATTTCCCGGTTTCTTCCTCCACCATTAATACTGGCCGCCATGTATAGCCTATCGTGTGCTGAAAAATGGCGTTAAGCCCCACAACAACAACAACATCATTTATAAAATTATAGTGAGTGCACCATATCAGTAGAACAGATCATATTATTTAAAAAATTATAGTGAGTACACCATATCAGTATAGCAGATCATATCATTTATAAAACTGTAGTGAGTACAACATATCAGTAGAGCAGATCATGTTGTGTATAAAATTGTAGTGAGTACACCATATCAGTAGAGCAGATCATATTATTTATAAAATTGTGGTGAGTACACCGTATCAGTACAGATCAAAGAGATCACACTGTTGACAAAATTGTAGTGTGTACAGTATATCAGAGCAGAATAGATTGTACCATTTATGAAAATGTAGTGTAATAGGATTATTATTTCCTAAACCATTTTGCTAACAGAAGCAATATGTGTGTTGTATCAGCAACTTAAAGGATGCCACAGATAAAGGGTTTTTACATTTTAGTTTAAATGGATAGAGCTGAATAGTAAATGAAAGGGACATTTAGGAAAATCATGAGAGACATTCCAGTTTGTATAATGGCTGCTGATGAGAGCTGAGGTATAAGTGGATGGTTTTATTTAAGAAAATCTTGAGACATGATTATTGAGACAAGGTAACTGTTAGGGAAGATTGACTATTTGATTTTGAAGGAATATTTTTATCCACTGGATTTAAGGTATAAAACATTTCATACAATTTAACATAAAAATCCATTGAGATTTACTGTATGTTTCATGCCTTCAGTGTGATTACAGGTGGAGCTTAATAGCCTGTCCATTCATCCATCCCAAATCCAGTATGGTACAATAGTACAGAAATCCAGTGTTTTAAAATAGTACAAAAATACAGTATAGTAAAATAGTAAATAGTACAATAATCCAATGTAGTACAAGGGTGCATAAATCCATTTAAGTACAAAAGTACAAAAACCAATGTATACAGTAGTACAAAAATCCTATGTAGTACAATAGTACAAAATTACAATGTGATACAGTAGTACAAAATCCAATATAGTACAATAGTACAAAAGTCCTATATAGTACAATATTACAAAATTCAATATAGTACAATAGTACAATAATACAATGTAGTACAATAGTACAAAAATCCAATGTAGCACAATAGTACAAAAATACAATGAGCATCCGCTTTGGATGCAGGAGGTCACACGTTTGAACCCCACATGAGTCATACCAAAGACATGAAAATGATACTAACAGCTGTCTCACAAGGCACTCAGCATTAAGAGATTAGTGTTAGGACTGGTCGGCCTGGTGTCAGGATAATGTGACTGGGTAGGACATGATGCTACATGTCTGCAGCATGATTCTCCAGTGCTAGACATCATTATAAATTGTCACACTGCAGGCATCGTAATGATATGACTGAAGATTTTTTAAAGCTACATTAAAAATCCAAATCACACACACACACTCACACACACAATGTAGTACAATAGTACCAAATCCAGTATAGTACAATATTATAAAAGTCCAGTCTAGTACAATCATACAAAAATCCAATATAGTACAATAGTACAAACATCCAATATAGTACAGTAGTACAGAGATCCAGTAAAGCAAAATAGAACAGTGATCCAATATAACAAAATAATACAAAGATCCAATGTAATGCAATAGTACAACTCAAATATAGTAGAATGGAACAAAAATCCAATATAATACAATAGTCCAAAAATCCAATATAGTACAATAGTGCAAAAATCCAATATAGTACAGTAGTCCAAAAATCCAATATAGTACAATAGTCCAAAAGTACAATATAATGCAATAGTCCAAAAGTCCAATATAATACAATAGTCCAAAAATCCAATATAGTACAATAGTCCAAAAATCCAATATAGTACAATAGTCCAAAAATCCAATATAGTACAATAGACCAAAAATCCAATATAGTACAATAGTCCAAAAATCCAATATAGTACAATAGTCCAAAAATCCAATATAATACAATAGTCCAAAAATCCAATAATATACATTAGTCCAAAAATCCAATAAAATACAATAGTCCAAAAATCCAATATAGTACAATGGTCCAAAAATCCAATATAGTTGTTGTTGTTGTTGTTGTTGTTGTAGGGCTTAACACCATTTTTCAGCACACGATAGGCTATACATGGCGGCCAGTATTAATGGTGGAGGAAGAAACCAGGAAATCCCCGGAAAGAACCACCGACCCACGAGAAGAAATCCAATATAGTACAATAGTCCAAAAATCCAATATAGTACAATAGTACAAAAATCAGAGCCATCACATTTTACCCTTTTTATCCCGCAGATGATCTGATTACCTAATTAAATTTTGTGGCCATTACAAAAAAGATTTTTTTTAATAAACATTTTGTGGACATTTGATTAAAGCCTTGACACAATTAAGCAATGTAGACAAGTGAAATAAGTATACTTTTTGGTAATTAAGCAATGCAGACAAATGAAATTAGTAGACTTTCTTGTATTCATATCCAGATGACATGATTAGATTAGATTTTCATTTTTTTCATTATCAAAAAAATTTCAGTGTTCTGCATATTTGTTTTTTTTTAACTTGATGCCATTTTTGACATAAACCTTGTCAGATCACTAGTCATTGTGTGTTTTTAAAAACATTTTTGAACTTTTTTGACCCTTTCAAAACAAAAGCTTGGACTTTTTAGTCTGCATTGTCTATAGTTTATATGCAGATGTTTTTAAACAAACACATTCAGTAACATTGAAAATGTTACATTTGGTTTAACATTACTTTTGAAGGTATTGCTAGTCGAGCCATAAAGCCGACACTGGGAATTGTGGACCCAGACAATCTTAGCACCATGCCAGAAAGAGTTGCTGCCTACAGTGGACTGGATGTTTTGTGGTAAGACCATTTTAAAAAATAGTAATGTTTTGATAATATTTTCTTACAAGAAATCTGCAGAATGTTTGCTTTATTTTTCACATGGATTAATAAATTGCGAGACATTGAGTTGACTTTTCTAAAAGTGTTGTTGATCTCAGCATTACGTTTCTGGAATGATATTTTGTGTTGCATTTTTAGGCAAATAACATGTATTCTACAGTATAAGTTTTGTCCTACTGCAAACAACATAGAGCCAGATGTACCATTCCTTAACACACTGGCAGATTAGGGTCCGTGTTGTTTGTCATACTGATTAGGTCCAACAAACTGCTTAGACCCATATCTACCAGAGTGCATGTTTCATTGTCAGATCTGGGTATCCACGTTTTGCAGTTGGATGCAAGTGATACATGAGAGTATTTGGTATGATACAGTGAGATTACAAAATATCACATTGAGACACCATGCTTTGCCGAACCTCTGCTTTAGTAATTCCTCTTAGACTGTTCATTGATCCTGCCTCCAAGAACTCTAGTCACACAGTAGGGTACAAAATACAGCGGGTTTACAAGACCATTCATCCATCCTGCTTCCAAGAACTCTAGTCACACAATAAGGTACAAAATCAAATACAGTGGGGTTACATCAAAGTTGAGATACCATAATCTGCTGTATCCTTGTTTAGTTCTTTCCTCACTGACCATTCAGATGTTGTACCCCAAGTCCTGTAAAACTGATACTGACATTGACAAGCCATCCCTAGTTGTACCATAAGGCACAAAGTTCCTGTCTTAAAGGCTGTAGGAGGTATTGGGTAACACATAAGCATGGACAAAAAAGAACAACAGATTGGCAGGAAAATGCATTTTACTGCAGTATGTCTACCATGTCAATTTGAAATACTTCAGTTTTCTGTGACTTTATTATACTGTAATGTATGCAGCAAGGTTTCTGAGTTTATGCTAATCATCAAAGAATAAATGGATGATAACACTAAATTACATAATATCACATATAATACACTTTAAATGTCTCTACAGGGGAAAAAAAAAAATAAAAAAAAAAAAAATACATGTTTCTGTTCTTACATTCAGAGACTTCATATTTCAAGCCAATATTATGTATGGTTTGACAATATGTGCAGTTCATACATTATTAGCATCATCTAACCCCCACCCCTCTCTTGCAGCCATGCTATAGAATCCTACACAGCAATTCCATACCAAAGCAGAGGCCTGAGACCAGCCAATCCAAATCTTAGGCCTGCCTATCAAGGAAGTAACCCAATCAGCGACATCTGGTGTAGACATGCCCTCCAGATGACATCCAAATATCTGAAAAGGTAATATGTCCCAGAAGCATTCTTCATAATCTTAAATAAAGTCAATATTAAAGTATAGATTTTAACACCAAAAGCAATCTCACAGGTTTAAGGTCCTTAAATTGCATTTGTTCATCTGTTAAATTCATCTGTTATTCATCAATCTTTGAAGCTCACTGCTGTCAGCATGTATCTCATTGCTGTGTTACGAATATGTAATTTAATTACCTGTGTGTTAATTTTAAATTCTTTTTATTTTATTTTTGTATCATTACATTTTATTGTAATGATTATTTTCATGGGATTTGATATTTTTGAAAAAGATATACTTTTTATTTAGAACGTAATAAGACTCGCGTAACACTATTTTTAGTTCACTTGGTTCATAGATTCTGTAAACATCAGGTGAAAACGATTGGCTATTACCAATGTCATATTCTGGCTTGCGTGTAAAATTGCATTTTGTTTACTGCGCTGTTTGATGATTAACTGACCATGTGATCCATCACGCGCATCTGAAATGACGCTTTAGTTGGGTTTAAAATACTCCTATCTCCGTGAAAGAGTCAGTCGTATTTTTTACACCGTTTGGAGCTCGAGGTGTTTTATTGTAGATGCCAGCTTGTTCTGAAGTTCATCTATTTTTTAGAATTTAATAATTTATTCTCTAGAAAACTACACAAGCGCTTCGTATGTATAAAAGTTTTGGGACAAAGACATTCAGAGGAAATTTATTCTGGATTAGAACATTATAAGTTGTGGTTCAAGGAGGAACTGTTGACATTCGTATAAAGACTTCACCTAACGTCATCATCCTCCATCTTGGAACCTCATCGAGATTTGAACCTGGATTCAATTAGAACTATTAGTGATAGGACTTATATTTTTCAATTTTAGGATTAATTTTTGGATAATATTCTCAAACTGTAAGTCCTTTTTTCACATTTTTACCGTGTTTTCTAGGGAAATAAATTATTCTGTTTAAACTTACAAAGCTTGTTGGCTTCACTCTTTTCTTTTGTTACTTTTTAATGCTGTTACAGAAAGAACAAATGCAATTGCAATTGGAAAAAGAAAAAGAAGAGAAACAATTGCAGTTGCAGTTTGAAGAGAAGGAGAGAGAGAGACAGGAAAGAGAGAAAGATAAACAAATGCAGTTGCAAAGAGAGATGGATGAAAGGGAATTTCAAATTAGAATGAAAGAAATGGAGCTGGCAAGTGAAAGGCACATTTCCACTTCACATACAAATTCAAGTTTTGACATTACAAAGAATATTAGGCTAGTACCCCCTTTTAGTGAAAAGGAAGTAGACAAATATTTTGAAAAAGTTGCTGAAAATCTGAAATGGCCAAGGGAGCATTGGACTCAATTATTGCAATGTGTACTTTTTGGCATGGCCCAAGATATCTGTGCATCCCTGTCAGTACAGCGAAGTTCTGACTATGATTTGGTTAAGGAATGCATCTTAAAGGGTTATGCTTTAGTCCCTGAGGCTTATCGACAAAAGTTCAGGAACTATAAAAAAGAAGCTAGACAAACTTATGTCGAATTTGCTAGAGAAAAAGAGCAGTTATTTAAGAGATGGTGCTTAGCCAAGAAAGTTGAACATGATTATGAAACTCTCGAACAACTTGTTTTACTTGAAGAGTTCAAGAACTGTGTTCCTAATGACATTAAGACTCATCTTGATGAGCATAAGATTGAAACCTTGGAAAATGCAGCTCTTGCTGCTGACGAGTATTCCTTAACCCATAAAGTCCCTGTTGTAGGCAAGTCTTTCACTCTGCAGTCTACTGATAAAAGAGTATTTCAGCCTAATACGACTCCTTCTAAAACTCAATCTGGCACAACTTTTAAAAATCAAGCTTCCGATAAACTTGGTTCAGAATCCTTGTCTATTCCTACGTGTAGCTATTGCAAGATAAAAGAACACATTATTTCTGATTGCTTCAAATTGAAAAATAGGCATCAGAATCAAGATAGTCCTATCCCAAATGCTCTTAGAGGTCAAGGTCATTGTCAAGCAATACGTTTGTTGGGCCTAATAAACCCCAGTCTGACTTTATTATGGAGAATTCTGAACCATTCATGTTGAAGGGTTCTATATCACTCTTGGGTGATTTTACCAATCCCATCCGTATTAAAATTGTAAGGGATACAGGGGCTTCTCAGAGTCTTTTATTATCAGGTACTTTGCCTTTTTCTGAGAAGTCTTGTTCTAATGAGAGTGTTCTCTTTCAAGGAGTAGAGTGCAGCTTTGTTAATGTTCCTCTCCATTCTGTTAATTTGTCATCAGACTTAGTTCCAGGACCTGTGACAGTCGGAATAGTGCCTTCTTTACCCGTTGAGGGCATTCATTTATTACTAGGCAGTGACCTAGCTGGAGACAAGGTTGTGGTTAATCCACTTGTAACTGACAAGCCTTCTTTGGATCAGAAAGTTGATACTATTGAAAAAGAATACCCTGATTTATACCCAGCTTGTGCAGTCACCAGAGCTATGGCAAAGAAAGCTCTTGAGAATGATTTTGAAAAGGAAAGTATTCCTTTAGCTGACACATGTATTAGTCAGGCTTTTGATGAAGTCACTTTCACTCCTTGTTTGGATCAGTCAAAAAGTATTGATCAGTGATCCTCTTTTAACTACTCATTCTCTTTTATCTAATCAGGTTGACAAATGACAATCACTTGTCGTTGAACAGGAAAAAGATCCTGAGATCTCCTGTTTGTTTCAGAGGGCCATTAGTGAAACTGAAGCCACTGAAGTACCTGTCTGTTATTTCATTAAAAATGGAATTCTTTGAGAAAATGGAGACCTCCAGAGGTACCTGCTAGTGACAAGTGGTCAGTGAACTATCATATTGTAGTTCCAAAATCTTACAGACAGGAAATACTTAGTTTGGCCCATGAAACTCTTCTGGCTGGTCATTTAGGGATAAATAAAACTTATCACAAGATCTTGACTCACTTTTATTGGCCAAAAATCAAAAGTGATGTTTGCAAATTCTGTAGCTCTTGTCATACTTGTCAAATGGTAGGAAAACCCAATCAGAAGATACTTAAGGTTTATCTGCAACCTATTCTTGCATTTGATGAACCATTTAGTAGAATAATGGTAGATTGTGTTCGTCCCTTACCTAAGACCAAGTCAGGCAACCAGTATTTGTTGACCATTATGTGTGTGTCAACAAGATTCCCAGAGGCAATTCCTTTGATGAATATTAAAACCAAAACTATAGTAAAAGCTTTGATAAAGATTTTTACTCAATTTGGCCTTCCCAAATCTGTCCAATCAGATCAAAGGTCAGATTTTAAGCCTGGAATTTTCCAGCTACTTATGCTTGAATTTGGCACTCAGCAATTCAAGTCAAAAGTGAAATTATGTTTTCACGTAACTTTAATTGAGAGAATTTTTGAGTCTTGTAATAGAGTTCATTCTCTCTTGTTCATTCTTCAAAGTTTTCTTCAAATTAGATTTTACGGCCCTTACAAAGTTAAGAAGAAAATGAATGAGTTAACTTATAATATTAGTACTCTGATCCAAATAAATTAATGGAGTACTTCTATATTGAGAGAGATAGCCAGGTAAATCATACAATTAATTTAGTTGTCCCACAAACTGAGGATTTAAGTGAAGGAATTCATTCAGATTCTACTGATCTTGGGGCAACAAATCTTCGGAATTTGGAAATTATGAAAAAAATCTGGACCAGAAACTTTTACATTTGCAACAACAAGAAAAGAATGAACTTAAACAGTTATTATCTGAATATGAGCACTTGTTTCCAGCTGTTCCTACAAGGACAAACAAAATTTTTCATGACGTTGAAATTGTAGATTCAAAACCTTTGAAACAACACCCGTACAGGATGAACCCTCTCAAACAGGAATACTTGAAAAAGGAAATTCAGTATTTTGCTGGAGAATGATTTTATAGAGCCCAGTAAAAGTGATTGGAGTCCACCATGTATACTAGTTCCGAAACCGGATAAAACTTTCCGTATGTGCACTGATTATAGGAAGGTGAACAGTGTGACAAAAACAGATTCTTTTCCATTACCAAGAATCGATGACTGTATTGATAAAATTGGAAATGCCAAGTACGTCACCAAATTTGACCTTCTGAAAGGATTTTGGCAAATTCCACTAACGGAAAGGGCAAAGGAAATTTCGGCATTCGTGACTCCAGATGGACTCTATCAATATAAAGTAATGCCGTTTGGGATGAAGGGTTCTCCAAGTACTGTTCAACGTTTGATGAATATGATTACCTCTGGTCTAGATAATTGTGATGCTTATATTGATGATGTCATCATCTACAATGAAAGTTGGAAAGAACATCTAGCCACGATTCAGAAATTCTTTGACAGACTCGCTGATGCAAATTTGACAATCAGTTTATCTGAAAGTGATTTTTGCTGTGCTTGTGTAACTTTTCTAGGACATATTGTGGGACATGGTCAAGTTAAACCTATAGATGTTAAGGTCAAGGCTATCTCTGAATTCCCTGTGCCTGTCAGTAAAAAGCAACTGATGCAATTTTTAGGTATGGCTGGATACTATCAGAAATTTTATTCCAATTTTTCTAATATTGCTAAACCCCGGACAAACTTGTTGAGCAAGAAAAGCACGTTTCTTTGGACTGAAAAATGTCAGGAGGCTTTTGATAGGTTAAAGGTCATACTTAAGGTGCACCAGTTCTTACAGCTCCAGATTTCAGTCAACCATTTAAACTATCTGTGGATGCAAGTGATGTTGGGGTTGGAGCAGTATTGATTCAAGATGATATAAATGGTGTTAAACATCCAGTGTGCTATTTTTCTAAGAAATAAAATAAGCACCAAAGATATTACTCAACAATCGAGAAGGAATGTTTGGCTTTAATATTGGCATTACAGCATTTTGAAGTTTACATTAGCTCAGCTCCTTCTCCGGTTGTTGTGTTTAGTGATCACAACCCCCTTACTCTCATCGACAAGATGAAAAATAAAAATCAAAGATTATTAAGGTGGAGTTTGTTTTTACAAGAATACAACCTTGACATCAGACACATCAAAGGAAAAGACAATTTGATTGCAGATGCACTTTCCCATGTATAGAAATATTATTTGATGTACATTTTGTATAATTCATAAGAGTTCTTCTTATGTAATTTTCTTTACCTCATGTATAGTTTACATATGGTAAAAAGAAAGCTTTATTATATAAATCTTTCTTTTTTCTTTATGAGAGGAAGTGTTACGAATATGTAATTTAATTACTTGTGTGTTAATTTTAAATTCTTTTTATTTTATTTTTGTATCATTACATTTTATTGTAATGATTATTTTCATGGGATTTGATAGTTTTGAAAAAGATATTCTGTTTATTTACAACCTAATAAGACTCGCGTAAGCACTATTTTTAGTTCACTTGGTTCATAGATTCTGTAAACATCAGGTGAAAATGATTGGCTATTACCAAGGTCATATTCTGGCCTACATGTAAAATTGCATTTTGTTTACTGCACTGTTTGATGATCAACTGACCACGTGATCCTCTCTCCATGAAAGAGTCAGTCATATTTTTTACACCATTTGGAGCTCGAGGTGTTTTATTGTAGATGCCAGCTTGTTCTGAAGTTCATCAGTTTTTTAGAATTTAATAATTTATTCTCTGGAAAACTACACAAGTGCTTCCTTTGTATAAAAGTTTTGGGACAAAGACATTCAGAGGAAATTTATTCTGGATTAGAACATTATAAGTTGTGGTTCAAGGAGGAACTGTTGACATTCGTATAAAGACTTCACCTGACGTCATCATCCACCATCTTGGAACCTCATCGAGATTTCAGCCTGGATTCAATTAGAACTGTTTAGTGATAGGACTTATATTTTTCAGTTTTAGGATTAATTTTTGGATTATATTCACAAACTGTAAATCCTTTTTCACATTTTTACCATGTTTTCTAGGGAAATAAATTATTCTGTTTAAACCTACAAAGCTTGTTGGCTTCACTCTTTTCTTTTGTTACTTTTGTACGAGCCTATACGTAACAGATGTTAGCATGAAATTTATCGTTGTCTGTATGTGTCTGATTGCTGTCTGTATGTATCTCATTGCTGTCAGCCTGTATGTCATTGCTGTCAGCATGAATCTAATTAATTTCATGTATTTCATTGCTGTGAGCATGTGTCTTATTAATGTGTCATACCTTTGATTGTTACCTGGGAAATAAGAAAGGATGCAAATAAAATTACTAAACAAAATAAAGCACTCAAAGCATGCACCAAGCATAACTGAAAAATGTGTTTGTAATAAATGTAGTAATTACATTAGAAAAGAGCTTAAAAGCTTTGCTGACTTTGAAGGAAAGGGCCAAGATATAATTGCAAAATTCACTGTGTATGGACTTCCCTCATTAGGTTCATATGGCCCAATTGAAAGCAGGACAGTATCGCTGGGTATGGGCTTCCCACATTGGGTTCATATGGCCTACTTAAAATGACAGCACTATCACTGTGTATGGACTTCCCTCATTGGGTTCATATGGCCCCGTTGAAAGCAGGGCACTATCACTGTGTATGGACTTCCCTCATTAGGTTTATATGGCCCAATTGAAAGCGGGACAGTATCGCTGGGTATGGACTTCCCACATTGGGTTCATATGGCCTACTTGAAAGGAAACTATATGTATAATTTTATTTCCTCTTTTGGTAATAATGTTGGTTGCTGCTGCCGATGATGATAATGATGATCATCTTCCTATTTATTGCTTTCATCGACATCATCATCAGCTTCATCAGCATCATTAACAAGAAGGGTAAATTTTGTTTTATCTAAGACAAGCAACCATTATGTGCAAATGTAATTTTATAAAATGGTGTGGATGTAAATGTAAAAGAAAGCATATACAATGCATCACACAGTATAGCCATATTAGGTCTATTATTACAATGACACATAACACAGTATAGCCATATTAGATCTATTATTACAATGACATATAACACAGTATAGCCATATTAGGTCTATTATTACAATGACACATAACACAGTATAGCCATATTAGGTCTATTATTACAATGACATAACAGTATAGCCATATTAGGTCTATTATTACAATGACATATAACACAGTATAGCCATATTAGGTCTATTATTACAATGACACATAACACAGTATAGCCATATTAGGTCTATTATTACAATGACACATAACACAGTATAGCCATATTAGTCCTATTATTACAATGATAAGTTCAGAGTTCTTTGACCTTAGCAAAAACTTTAAATCTGTATGGTATTTAACAAGTGGTTTAATTCAGATTATGCCAGTATAATTGGTCTTTGTTATTTATTGATCTCAATTTGTTTACTTTATATTCATTGATTTACTTGAAATATTTGATCAGAGGTTGAAAATATTCTTGAACGTTTGCAAAAGATGATTATTAGCTTCACAACAAGTTATAAATTTGGAGTCATTATCTCAAAATGGACACAACTTGTATATGTTTGACCATCATGATATTATTATCTCCATCAATTTAACTGCCTCAATAATTTTTAAATATTAACTTTTGATGTCAACAGGGATATGTGTAATCCTGATGAAATAGAAGTAATAATGGTGGTTGATATGTGGACAAGATGAGAGATCCTGTGTCAAATGGGGTGTTTAGCATTTGAGTAATTGGACGGGGTCTCCTTAGTGACACAATGGAAAATCCTAATATGTTAAAAAATTTTCCATAGGTTTAACATGAGTGAGTCTATATAGGGACAGGAGTGGAAATGTAATGTTGTGACGGATAGGGACAGGATGGGAAATGTAATGTTATAATGGAGAGGGACAGGAGTGGAAATGTAATGTTGTAATGGATAGGGACAGGATGGGAAATGTAATGTTCTAATGGAGAGGGACAGGATGGGAAATGTAATGTTATAATGGACAGGTACAAGATGGGAAATGTAATGTTATAATGGACAGGGACAGGAGTAGAAATGTAATGTTGTAATGGATAGGGACAGGATGGGAATGTAATGTTCTAATGGAGAGGGACAGAATGGGAAATGTAATGTTATAATGGACAGGGACAGGAGTGGAAATGTAATGTTGTAATGGATAGGGACAGGATGGGAAATGTAATGTTATAATGGACAGGGACAAGATGGGAATTGTAATGTTATAATGGACAGGGACAGGATGGGAAATGTAATGTTATAATGGACAGGGACAGGATGGGAAATGTAATGTTATAATGGACATAATGTTATAATGGACAGGGACAGGATGGGAAATGTAATGTTATAATGGACAGGAACTGGATGGGAAATGTAATGTTACAATGGACAGGGACAGGATGGGAAATGTAATGTTATAATGGACAATGACAGGATGGGAAATGTGATGTTAAAAATGGTCCATAGGTTTGTCAGGCATGGATCGCAGTAGGGACAGGATGGAAATGTTAAAAATAGTTCATAGGTTTAACATGCATTGATATATATAAGGCCAAGATGGGAAATCTAATGTAATTAATAGTTCATAGGTTTTTCATGTGTGGATCTCTAAAGGGACAAGATGGGAAATTTAATGTTGACAAATTATCCATAGGTTTATCTTGCATGTGTCTCTATAGGGACAAGACGGGAAATGTAATGTTAAAAATGGTCCATAGGTTTAACAGGCATCAGTCTCTATAGGGACAAGATGGGAAATGTAATGTTAAAATTGGTCCATAGGTCTAACATGAATGAATAGGGACAAGATGGGAAATATAATGTTCAAAGAGACAATGAGTTTAACATGCATGGGTCTTTATAGGGTTGAAATGGGCATGATTACAAAATTTGAACAAGCTTTGGAAAAACATGTATATGTCTTACTTTGATGTTATTAGCATCTCCATCAGTTTAATCTCCTGAATAATTATAAAATATTCACTTTTGCCGTAAACAGGGCTGTGTATAATTCTGATGATGTGGAAGCTAGGTCAGCCATGCATCTTGCAAGCTGCTATGCAGGAGTGGGATTTGGAAATTCAGGAGTGCATCTATGGTAAGAAAGATTTGCCCTTAGTAGCACTGAACTTTATAATCTCTGGCTTATATACCTTAATACATTACCAGGAGGAAGTTGAAAAACAAATCCAAATTACACACACACACACACACACACACACACACAAACACACACAAAGACAACTTCTTCATGGTTACAGAATTATGTACCATATATACTCACTTCTAAGTCCAGTCTAACTGTGAACTCAACAGACCCAGATCTATCATCACATAATGTGCAAGTAGATATGGGTCTATGCTGTTTGTTAAAAGTAAACAGTAGAACATGCAACATAGACCCTGCTCTGCTCACACTGACAAGTTATATGACAGAAAATTAGGGTCCATATTGTTTGCAGTTGGACTTGACTTATAAGAATGCATATATGGTAGTTTCCTAATGTCATGTCCTTGTAATTTCCAGGAAGAAGTCTGAAGAAGATTTTCTTAATGGCCACTACACTGAATAATTTCTAGCTGTCTTACATATTTACATTTATTTATTTTCATGGATATGTCAGTGCTTTATTTTTAATAGGCAGTTTAGAAAAAAATGTAGTTTGCAACAGTTTATTTTCTTAGAATGTGATCTGTTATGAATTGTTTTTGTGTGCAGCAAATAGCACATACAAGACAGAAACTTGAACACAGAAGTAAAAATTATATCACTGTGTATCTTCTTATTGCAGTTACAAGCAACAAATGCATGTGGTCATGTTGCTCATAATTGCAGAATTAAGTAAATTGTTGATTCTTGTTAATGAGTTTGCTAGGAACTATTGAAACTGGTTTATATTTAAATATCAAATGTAACAGTGATGGTTAAAATAAATACTAGTGAAGCAGTCACATTTTGATACTGTATAAAATATCCCCATCCAGGAAGATAATTTTCAAAGTTTGTCATGGTTCTCTTCCTCATTTCTAATGTTGAGAATTTTAATTTTGCTCAAGGTTGTAAGATGTGACCAGTGAGATTTGTTACATTCCTTTTCAGTCATGGTATGTCCTACCCAATATCTCAACTGTTAAATGCTTTCAGAAGTGTTCAATAAGATTTGTTAGAGTCCCTTTCAATCATGGCATGCCCTTCAGAGTATCTGGACTGGAAATAATTTAAAAAGTGTTTTATGAGCTTGTTACATTCCATTTCAGCCATGGTATGTCCTACCCAATATCTGGACTGGTAAAATCATACAAATCTAAGGACTATAGCGATGACCATCCTCTTGTTGTAAGTTGAGATTTTTGTTTATTCACTTGAAAAAATATTTCTTTCATTTTGTGTCCTTATAGCATGTAATAATGAAAATATAGCAATCACCGTATCTCCCTGTGTGTCATTTCATAAAGGTGTCCCTGGGTGGTCGAGTTGTCTAAAGCACTCACCTTTACCATTCACTGCCATCTCACCTCTGTGAGCATGAGTTTGAGTCTCTGGCTTAGCTTATGTGGGTATTGAGAAAACTTTCCAGTAGCTTCTCGTGGGTTGGTGGGTCATACTAAGGTTTTGCCAGGTTCATCCTTTGCCAGACCATCATGTAAAGCCTACCATATACTGACCATCATCTAAAGCCTGTCATATACTGACCATAATGTAAAGCCTATCATATACTGACCATCATGTAAAGCCTGTCATATACTGACCATCACGTAAAGCCTATCATATGCTGATAAATGGCATTATACCTCCAACAGAATCTGTCCATAAACATTTTCATGTCAAGTTAATAACATTCAAACTGTATAAGATATTTCAAGCAAACTGGCACACATCAAGTAAGTTGAATTGAGATGATGTTTCATGCTTAAAATGTTTTGCATTCAGTATTTAGTATGTTACCATATAACAAAGTGTAGCATACATAGTATATGTATTAACACAAGTTGTATGAATATTGAGAATGCTGGGCCATAAGATGCTTTAAGTAAGAGTCTTTACATTAGAAGTGGACTGTATAGCTATATTGTCTCTACCCATTAAAAATAGATCACTAGATGACTCATGTAAAAGAGTTCTCTAGATGACCCATGTAAAACAGAGTAACTTTTATAGTTAGCTATGGCAAGTCCCTAAGCTTATCATTAAATGTTCCCACACTCCAACAACCTACATACCATGGCTGAGAATTTATAACTCAAAATCTGTTACATATATTATGTGTTCTTCCACAACAAATGCAGGAAGAAGGTTCAGTAGAGTAACATTAAAAAATGTCCGTGTAATTTTGGTATATTTAACCTTTGGCCCCCTACTAGAGATCTCAGAGGATGGCTGTCTCTGAGAGATACCAGAGGATGGCTGTCTCTGAGAGATACCAGGGGATGGCCCAGAAATTGTACCCATCCTACAGATAGTCACCATGCAACTCATGTACCAAGTTTGTGAATTTCCGTCAAGCAGATTAGGAGGAATGATGAAGACAGACAGATGGACAGACATGCATTTGGAGGTTGTCACCATTTACTACATACCCATTAGTTTTGATATGATTGATCTGCAGTCTATATTGATGTTTAGTCAGTATTTCCATATAATACAGTCTATATTGATGTTTAGTCAGTATTTCCATATAATAAGTCTATATTGATGTTTAGTCAATATTTCCACACCACAGAGTCTATATTGATGTTTAGCCAGTATTTCCATATAATACAGTCTATAGTGATGTTTAGCCAGTATTTCCACATCACACAGTCTATACTAATGTTTAGCCAGTATTTCTGTATTGCACACCCAGATTGGAACTATTTGGGTATCTTTCAGATTTTCCCAGCATCAGTATTTTTTAGATGCAGTGAATTGAACTTATTTAAATCCATATTCAATTTGAATTTTGTTCATTCATAAAACATACAAGAGGAGGTAATTCTTTTTATTTAAAATGTGATTCATGCAGAGTGGGGGTGGACTTATAAGTGTACCATACAAAAATTCAATAATCTAGGGGTAATGTTGGAAACTTGAGATGTTTGCAGTACACACAAATACAGTAGTCCCCCTCTCATACGGCCACCCCTTCTGCACCGGGAAAGTGGCCTTATAAGATGGGTGGCCTTTCCAGAGGGGGACTAATTTTTTGTCAGAAGTATATGTAATGTACGTAGTAAGAAAGCTACATTCTTCAAAGCATTTAATATCTTCATTTAATACCTTCGTTTAAAAGTAACATTAATTATTAAAAGGTTCTTCTTCATATAATAATAGACTTATTTCAACTGAATATGCATTAATAGTTCTTATTTTTGGCGTAAGCGTGTTATGCGAGCATGTGTTGTTGTCGTGCACATTGCAAAACCATTCAAGAACGTCATTTAAATCTTGGTACATACATAATTCTCTTTCCATTTGCTCCATTTTCCCACTGCTGCTGAATAACCTCCTTTTTCGGTTACAGTGTTGTTTATTCGAGTCTTTTCAACATAAAATTGTTTTTTTCAAATCTTTTCTACCTAGAATTGTTCGGCAAGTCCCCCCTCCCCACCCCACCCAATGTCGTAGAGTAGAATAACCAACTTTTTTTCTAAAATAATCGTCTCCGTTTACATGATGACATGTTAATGTTTGGTAATGATTTATTTGGATGTTGCTAACTGTATGTGAATTAATTATGCAGACGAAACTTTTGTAGAGCAGACGAAATGCCTTCTTCATAAAGGAAGCGATAAATGTGTTGTCACATGATTTTTTGGTCTTTGTCTGGTATCCTGTTTTGTTCAAGGTTAATTTCTCTGTGTGTGCCTGTGTCTGCACAAAATCCATTTTTAACCTACACTGACCCTGTTATGATCTTGACAATTACGTCCGGTTGTAATCATCAATGTTGCCAACTACAAGACTGATAAAACAATTTTTCTGCTTTTAAACAAAATGCCACGTGTTTTTAAAGGCAACGATCTTGTCACGTGATTCATTAGTCGCAGTCTGGTACCCTATTAGTTTTACATTTCTTTACACTAAGAGAGAGAGGCCAAAATGGCTTCAATATGTGCGCATATTTAACCTGAACAATAGCACCTCACGGCCGTTAGGATTTGTAAACTTGGCAATTATTTTCAGTAGTAATAGCCACTAATTATGAAAGTGAACAAGCTCAACATCTTACTAAGGGAAGCCATAAAGGCTATCAAACCATTTTCCCGCAGACTTCTGTATTGTACATCAATACCGCCACTTCTCAGCTGTTACTACTGTTTAATAATTGTTATCTTAACAATTATCAGAGTGACTAAACCGGAGATCTCATGATAACACAGCAGTAAGGCTAATCGGATTACGTGTACTTACCTTTTTGTATGGAATAAAATTTGAGTCTTACTCGGCTTTATGGGATAAATGTGGCTTCTCGTGAGGGGTAAATGATGTAATATTAACCTTGGTGGTACATGTACTTTAGTCAACACTTCTGTCAGTAACGAAAACCTGACATCGGGAAACAGAAATCGGATTACTTAACACACATTATGAATAAAATACTGGTTTTGGATACACATTACGAAATGAAATGTGGCCGCTTGTGAGGGGTAAATTTGATATTTTTGCACTAATATGCTGGCCACTGGTCGCATTAGCAGGGTGGCCTTTCATGAGGGGTACTTTTGAACACAAACTCGTCGGTGCTGACGGATTCTGGCCATAAGGAGCGGGTGGCCGCTGGTAGGGGGGCCGTTCAAGAGGGGGAGTACTGTACTGTAAATTCAAATATTTTTACATGTCCATGCCACTATTCCCATTTAGAAATGTGTATCTTTTATGCACTGTGTTTATCCATTTCATGATGGTATTCTTAAACAATACTTTTATCTACAGTTATTTGGATTTTAAAATAAGGATACTACCCACTGCCAAGTGAAGTGTCAGTCAATGTTGTTTACTGTGGATATTTACTTGCAAGTATATTGCTTATATTTTGTGCAAGATCTAAATATCAGTATTTGTATTAATATTTATGTTTTTCTGTATAAACACTGTTTTCAAGTTGACAATCCTTTTGATTGAGCAGCAAATTTAGTACATGTACTTGTTCAGTGCCAAGTAGAGTTCTACATCTTCCACTGAATGTTTGACCGCAATCCATTTTAACTTGTACCTGTAACACCCTCTTTATTTTTGCATGTGACAACCATTTGATCAAGCCATGAGTCTCATACTTGCTCAGGGCTGTTCCATTAAAACATACATGGGACTGGGGGAAAGCAGTTTTGAAATTGGGTAGCCACCCATAGATGTGATTTAGGCCTTTCAGGACCCACCGATAGAACTTATTTAACACTAAAATTACCCACCGATAGAATTTTTTGGTGGGGGGGATATATTAAGGAAAATATTTAACTCATAGAAAGCAAAGTCTAAATATTATTTTATTCAAGACATAGCACAAAAATGCAATTATGTCAGGGTTTGACACTAATTTTTTTAAGTAGGTAGCCCACAGGACTTCCTGCTTTTGAAAACTGGTGGTCCTTCTGACTGATAGAAGGGCCTTCTCATTTACAGATCTACTTACTGAAAAAAAATGTGTAATTTGTAGAATAAAATAAAACACACATACAAGGTTGTTATTTTATCACAGTTTACATTAAATTCATCAACAATTTATATGCTTTGTTTTGTAATGCTGACAAATCTTGTGTGGTATTTATTATCATCATCATAATCACCATCATCATAAGCAGCATCAAGATCACTGTCTGACACACCATCCATTTGCATTGCAACATTTGCTTTTTCATCCATTCATTCCCATATCTCTCTGACACAATGCCCACTATAGCATGACTGATGGTTTCACTGTCAACCTTATGTACATTTTTTTATACCCAAAAAATGAATTTAAACCAAAGAAATACAAAATTATTGAATTTACAAAATTAAATAAACTTGAACGGATCTGATGTTAAATTGGTGGTTTATGAGCTTACAGTATTATAAATGGAATGGATCTAAATCTAAATTTCTGTTTAAAAGTTTAAATTCAACAGTATAAAATGAAAGTTTATAACATTTACCTTTCACTCAAAAGAATGTATACAATTTCTGCCTCTTTGTTAAACGACAGTGGAGCAATCACTAATAACTGAAGAAAAAAAACCTGACTGGAGGAAATGATATGGTCCTGTTCTGACCCTATGATTATCGGCAATAGCCCCGATAAATTTCTGACAATATTTGTCCATCAGGTAGGTACTGCCTATTTCCAAACTTTGTCCAACTCACATAATTTCACATAGTATATGGGCCTCCGTGTTTCTTGACAGAATGAGCATTTCTAAACATGACACATAGTTTTTCAAAGGCTGCCTTATTTAGTAACAGACTCCTCACTTTCAGAACAGCCAGGGGCTGCCATCTCAGCTCATGGGTTCTGATTGTACAAATTTTAAAGTTATATTGCAGCCAACTACAAATGTTCCTGATCATATTATATGCAGAACAAACTGAATATGTCATCTCATCCTTCTTCTTGCTGTGGGTTAGCCACGGAACTTCCTGCTTCCAGGTATCTTGGAATTTTCATTCTCTTTTGGTTTTATCATACACACGTATTTCGAGTTTCTTGTCTTTTTGGGGTGGGGTGGGGTGGTGGTGGTGGCAGATAGACACTATAAAAAAATATACACATTTTTCAAAGACACGAAACCACATAACAAAATGTCAGTCGCCTAAACGCTTGATGCTCTCATATGATCGACAAAGTAAGCACCCAAATGACAATTTACGGTAGGCACCCAAGCGACAATGATAATTTGAATTAAATGGCATAGGCATGATCTTTGTTTTGTTTTAACTTCATTTCACTTTTGATTTTCGCCCTGTTTGGAATGTTTATAATTAAGATTTATACAATCCTTTAACATGGGTTAGATATATTTTTAATATCCACAATTTAAAATTGCAGGCCCCACAGACCACCCAGCTTAGGAAAGTGGTGGTCCTTCTGAAAATCAGGTGGCCTCAGGCCAGTGGACCTGCATTAGTGTCAAATCCTGTATGTAGGTCCCAACATATGGGACAATGCTTTGTTATAGAATTCAAGCAGCGCTGTCAGGTCAAAATTGTTTTCACTCATTTTTGTGAAAATACGGAAAAAAAAGTAGTGAAGCAAATACTATTTAACCAATGCCTAACATTACTACACATGCGTAGACAAATAATAAAACCATAAATTTGCAATCCTATCAATTAACTGTTGTAAGTGGTTACATTAAGAAAGCCCCTTTCCGAAAATAGATGCATTCATGTTGGCAGTTAGAAAGAAGGTTTTAGTTTAATGCTTCATTGCGTTACTAAGTATTTAGTAATGGTAATGTTTTATCTGCAACAAAGAAATTTAGACGAACAAAATGGTATAAAGGCATGTGTGTATTTGCTCTCATCTACATGTTACAGGGTTTGTTTCAAACAAGTTTACAAATTTTTTTCAACTGCCATTTTATAGTGTACTTTAAAAAATTAGGAAAAAATAATTCTTCTTTAAGGGTAGTCGATTCAGGGCTGTTCCATTTAAACATACATGGTACCCAGGGAAGGCAGTTTTTTTAAAATATATGCCAGGGTAGTTCAGTTTCTGAGTTCATGTTAAAATGACAAGAAAATTCTAAATTGCATCTATCGGTGAGTACCTCACTTCAAAAATGCCTTCCCTGGGTCCCATGTTTGTTTTAACGGAACAGCCCTCAGCATTTTTACTAACTTGCAATTACAATACTGTAATCTTGTTAGTCCTATCAGTTAAAATTCATTACAATGTATAGCTCCTACATTGCTCCAAAGTCACGTGGCCAAAATACACTGCATATGAACATGATAATTTTTATACACATACATGTTTATAATATACATACAACTCGGTTTCTTCTTGAAAATAAAATATTGCTTAAAACCAGTGGTAAATGCATACTGACAAATAGAGGGCATAATTCAAATAAGAGAATGAAAACACACACCTGCATAATATCTCTCTCTCCCTCTCTCTCTCTATATATATATATCTTGCTTTGCTTCCACTTCCCCCTGTTTAGCTCACTTCTCCCTGTTCTGTCCAAAAGAAGAAATCATTTCTCTCTAAAATTCAAGTCTGGCTTAAACCCTGTTATGTGTGTGTGTGTGTGTATATATATATATATATATATATATATACACACACACACACACACACACAGACATATACACACATGCAAACAGTAAAGATTATTTATGATACAATGAAAATGGGGATTGTTTTATAACATTAAAACAGAGAAAAGATTACCAGATTATATTAAAATTTATTGTTTATTTTTAACAAGTTTTTGTACATGTCTGTGTTGTGAATGTTATACATCATGGAGTAAACAATTTATACTGGTATGATTACTCAGAGATATTTATTTTTAAATTTGTAATTTAATTTTCAAACATTTTTCAAAATACTTCATCATAAAAAATAAACCTGTAAGCCACCAAGTTTTACTATCTGCTGAAAGTGTTAACATACATGTACCTGTACCAGCTGGTGAATCATAAAAATCACTTTTGTGTGGAAACATCTCTGTTCATTAAGGGCTGTTCCATTTAAACACACATACTACCCAAGAAAGGCAGTTTTTAAAAAATATATGACAGGGTACTATGATTTCACAGAGTTCATATTAAAATGATAAGAAATTTCTAAATTGCATCTATAGGTGAGTACCCCACTTTAAAAGTGCCTTTGTATGTTTTAATGGAGCAGCCCTAACTTTATGACAAGAAAATTTGTCATTTATTTGTTCGGATGAATCAAAACTGTTGATGGTCATGTTTTCTTTTATTAACCTGAGACTTGTTTTCATGTTTTTGAATGACATGCAAAAGTTCATAAAGAAAGTCAAGTGAGTCAATCTGAGCTGTACTCAATTATTCATACAAAACAATTTTTTCTTTTCATGCTTTAATTGCAAAGAGTCGGCAACCAGAGATTTCTAAATTAATAATTTTGAATAAGGTGTTGATCATGCCTTTGGTATTTAAACTGCCATTGTTTACCTGGCTTCGACATGTCAAGTGATAAAAATATTATAATTGATCTTATTTTCTCTGACTGACAACACAAACTCAAAACCAATCAAACCTGGTAACAAAAGAAAATTGTAGCAAAGCCTTTGAAATATATATGTAGGAATTTGGCCATGAAAATTGAACTTGAACCTTCTAACAAAGAAAATATATTAGCCAAGATTGTAATAAGGTCTATACAGCTTGTTTTATCAAATTATTATGTGCTGTGTGGACCCTTATGCCAGAAAATGATGAAAACCCTTATGTGTATTTATATGTAACTGTAATTAAAGTTTATAAATTGCACTTATATTACTTTGGTAAACATTGTATTCAAGATTATAGTTTTAAATCTAATGTGCATTTCTGCAGGACTCTCTTGCAGACCAGCTCCAGACAAGTCATCATGTTCATGTTAGTCATAGTGTACATGGGCTGGGTCCACTGCCAGATTACTGGTAGCCAGTGTTTCAGTATAAAATACAAACCTAAATCTGGCTGTCAGACCGAGTTAACATTTCTGGTCAGCAAGTTAAATGGAAATTTGGTTCCAACATTAGGCTTTGTTAAGTATGTGTATTTCTAGATGAGAGCCAAAAACTGGCACATTGGAGTGATGACTGGTGCTTATAAAAGTTGTTCGGGCTATGTAAAGAGTAATTAACATGCCTAGGTGTATATTGCAAAACCATGACATGCATGCAGGATTGCCACAATGTCTACATTCTACTTTACTCTTGTCTTTTTCCATAACATTAAGCACATCTGAAATGCTATTAGCATGGACAGGCACTCCTCTGGCTTAAATGTTATTCTACAACCACTCTGTATCCCTGTTTGTAGATGTAAAATGTGATAGACAAGGTCACCATATACTGATATATTCTACTAAATTATGCATGGTTCTGTATGCCTTATTATTTCTAACAGGGAAGTGCTCTAAACAATACTTCAAAACAGCATTCAATTTAATATCTTTATTTCAAAATATATTACCAAAATGATTTCTAACATAATTGTTAAATTGTCCAAACTTCACTTGAGAAATTCAAGTTTGTCAAGAATATGAATGACCACTTGCAATTTGAGACCCAGTAAAGTTAGCCAACAAACTTTGAACAAAAGATGTTGTTCATAACAACTCCATCTGAAACAAAGCTAACACAAACAGTGTTGACCCTAACCCTTGTATCTAAATCCACATTTGCCATCTTACTGATCACAAATACAAGTACATGTACCTAGATCATAGCAACAGGCTCATGGCAGCAAATGTGATTTTGAAAACTGAATGCTCTAGATAATTGACATGTTGGTACTTCAGTTACATGTTTGACATTAATATGTACAACAATGACAAATGCTCAAACTGAAATTCCATAAACATCAATAAATGGCATAATTTCATCTCTGAACATGTACTCTGGTAATTTAAACTACTGAAACAAAGATAACAGAAATAACAATAGAACTAGTAAACCTTTCTTCTTTCACCATTTTTTATCTTGACAATTTTAAGGGATTCATCTATTCTAAATTGAAAGTAAGATCTTTTTAAAATGCGAATTTTTCAGGAAATCCCCTTCATACATCTTATTGCCATGGGCTCACAGAGGTAGATGCCTGTAAAATAAGAAAAGAACTGATAAGCACTATTAAAAATTTTAACTATACGAGATAACCCCTAAGACACACATACTTAAATCTTGAACATAGTCAGTTCTCTGTAAGGGTTACTAGTGTTGTAACTATGTTTCATGTTGTGATACCAAAATGTGACCCCACATTTCAGCAGAAGTGAGCAACATATTGAAATATATGACAAATAACACACTCTTCATTGTAATTTATCTACATGTGACATAACATGTAAATGTACAAGCTGAATGGCTTTTAAAACTACCTGCTGTTGAAGGAAACTCTGTCAACACCTTTGTATTATAAACATGAATCCCCTCACCAATTGGATTGATATTGCAATCAGAGTAATACCATACAGACTTTTGTTGAGATACATACACATACCAATTTTTATTGTAAAATTTTTAACAGGAAATCCTACAAAAGAAAATTTTGATATTTTGTACAATTTAGTAACATTACCTAAATAAAACAACTACTGTTTGACTTTGTACCTGTTGGCTACTTTCTGGACTTACTCCATTCTGCATCAAGTACTGAACCCTATTTGGTGGCCTTTTTTAAGAGCAGCACTTGCATCATTGATGGCAGTTTCTTCCTCAGTAACCATAAGTTCATCTTTTGTATCTTATTTATCAACATGAATAGAAGTTGGTTTGTAGTAAAGTCACCAATTGGTCCACCACAATGTTGCCTGATATAACAGTACTGACACTTTCTAGTATTTCTGTCTGAAAAAAAGCAATAAAATGGCATCTAGGCTATGATAGAAGCAGCATCTATATTTTGAAACTTTAAAAAAAAAGTCTTTCAAAGGGAAGCACACTCTACTGACCAATAAAAATTTCTAGGAATCTAAGATAAAACCATTTCTTCTATTTCAATGTTGAGTGCTGAAACTACTTGGTTATTTAGTGATTTAGCACCAGGGCATAGTAATAAAGTGCCTTGCCCATGTTGGCATTGATTGGGGGGTGTGGGGGTAAAGTACTTTTTAGCTCAAGTGTGTGAGTGTGTGTGCACCAGAGATATAACAGCTTGGTGCGAGGACATGTCCAGTGATTAAATAAATACTGCAAGGGATTACCCATTATCAAATTTCTATGGTCAAAAATGGTGCAAAATTCCTATTCAGTTTCTGACAGTAACATTCTGTACTATCTAAAATAAAATAAACTGTATAATAATTTTGTAAAAAAAATAATAAAAATTTCACACAGCCATTCCATTCCTAACATTAATATAAAAAAAAACAACAAATGACTAAAACTGTTTTGTCTCATCATCACTGCTGGCCTAATAAGAGTTATTATTCCAGGTGAGGATAAGGGGCTGTCCATTTAGTACATTTGAAAAGTCATTCCCCACCCCACCCCCGTTGCAGGGTATACTTTTTTCTAACCCCTCCCCAGTGTGAACGTATACATTTGCTTACTACCCCCCTTCAAACACTGTCAATTTGTTTGCATTTCGAATAAAAAGGGAGTTTCTTTAGTAACATGGTCTCCATATTTGCATGATCAAGTCCCTGTTTTCAAGCAACAGATTTGATCATTCACTGTGTTTGATAATCTTACTAATTCCATACATTTTGGAGTTACATTTTTATTTGTCCATTATTTCTAAAAATATTAAAACTGTACATTGCAAATACTGGATGCTGATGACACAGTTCTGACTGCCATGCATCATCCATCCTGGAAACCAGAAAAGGGCGCAAGGGCTAATCTAGTTGCTTACAATTAATTTATCAGTTATATATGTACTATAAAAAAAAACTACAAGTGAAGACACTTCTCTCCCTTTTCACACAACTTGTATGGCCATGATCAGACCCACTTAATATGCAACTGCAGTATATTGAATGGTTGACTGCCCTCTCATTGGCTAATTGAAAATGATGTACTGCACTTATTTATAACTTCTCTTCTTGATGCTTTTCATTTTTAAAATTGGTAAGGGGCTACAAACCAATTGGAAAGTGTGCAAATACTATCAGTTGTTTCTTGTTGGCTATGACAAATAGGTTTTATTATAATTTTAATAAAGTTGTTGTTATTAGGTGGGTATGTACTACTTGGTCTTATCCCCACCCACACATACATTCAAACTTTACCCACCCACCCTCAATGTGTACATACAAAATGTACAGTCCTCAACAAAACAAAGTTTAATCCAAAGCCAACATAAGATTCACATTGAAACTAACACACGTGAACTCAAAAATGACCACTAGTGCATTCATTATGAAAATTATTCAACTGAATAAAAATAGGCATGGAGTGCAAAGCAGCAACTATGTTAGGTGCTATGTATATTTTGGAGATGATAAACATACCAAAAAATGGTGTACTGTCCAAATGTTTATCAACTTGACATGCACATAGCAAAATCTAAACATAAAGTCAAGAATGTTTAATTCAACTTTCAACTGTGGTATCATTGTGCTTATATTTTTTGGAGAAAATGAGATGACTGGATACTAAGCAGAAATTTGTAATAATCATCTACTTGTATACAAGCCACAACCAACCACATTGTTAGTAAATACTTGCATGGTTATGACTACAACCAATGAAAATAAGAACTGTTACCTATTAAGAATCTGAAATCAATGAAAAACTCTTAACACATTTTAACTTAGAATACCAAAAGTTACATTTTAATTAGGTATGGACAGTATAATTTCTATGCAAAAATAACTGGAAGATTGGGTGAATAATGATCTATTACTAACCAACTCATTGGTTTTAAGATAAGCTTCTCATTTTTGTTCTAAAACTTTAACTTCCTTTCCATATATTGCCATTTATTACAATAATTTCGAGATTTCTTTTTAACTGTCACAGTAATTAAACAAAATGCAACTGAATCCATGAAACTAGTTCATTGAAATTGTCACACAAGATACTTCATACAAACATACAACAGTAATGCCAATGGTATTATGCTCTGCACTTCTTCCATTGCAATTTTAAAGTGCCATCAATCAGATTTTTCATCTGATAACCGTTAAACAGTCAAATTTTGTCAAGCTGTATTCCAAAACATCGGAATTGTCTATTGGAACTGGACTTGGATTGGTTAAATGTTGAAGTTAAAATATCCAACGGAGACTCCATTACACACAAGAATTCGTTTCTGCCCCTTCAATCAATGAACTTACGCGAAATCTGCCCCTCGCCAATTCTGTGCGTGTCGGTCATCTTGAGTTAATTGGATGAAGACAAGTACGTGTTACAATGCCAATGGCTTTTGACCGACAGAAACGAGTCTATGACAACGGTGTTCGTAGTGATTGAATAAACGGAATATCATTAATATTTTAACACTTTTTGAGTAGCTTGCTGAAAAAAATAACAAACTTACCTCTAAGGCTGTCAATTATTTCTCTAGGCTTTGCTTTCTCAACCAAATACCGACTTCTTCCCCGGTCGAAAACGTGTTTCACCGCCATAACTGTCACAATACGGCTACATTCGGTTCTTTTCGCACCACGCATCGGATCCGACTGATGCAAACCAAGTCTCACGAGACTAAAATTAATGTGGCCGCAGTATTTATACTTTAATTTTATAAGGAGATTTATTAAAAATCTGCTAGTTTCCCTTATGATTGAGAAAATAAAACAGATTTTCACTTTGTTTGTGATTAGTAAACTACAAATGCAGGTCACGTGGTAGGCTTTCCCCGACCTATTTATAGCTGACCAATAACAACGTTTTATAGTCTGTTGTCGGTTCGAAGGAAATATACCTTCACTCGACGGGAACAAATACCGCGTGCATAACATAAAATACGAATTTAATAACTGGATATCTAAAGTGGAAGTTTTTGATTACGTTTAGCTCGCACTTTTAGACAGACCTACAGAACAACCACCTATAGAAGCGATTTTATTGAATAAAAAACTTGGCACAGAAGCAATTTGGAATCCAAACCACCCTTGCATATGTGTTTTTAAAAGTGCCGTCCCCGGGTTCCATGTATGTTTTAATGGAACAGCCCTCAGTGCCAAGTAACAGGGGTGGTTATTGAACTCCCTGTGATCAAGCTGCACAATTGACATGTTCTGTTGCAGCCTTTAGTAGGTTTCATAGACTGTATAATCAAAGTGTTACCTATGGACCCCAAGCTCAGTCGCTATATAAGCACCCACATATGACATTGAAACCAAGGAAATGAAGTTGTGCAATATTAATGATGACTAGACCACGATGAGTTACAATGACTAGACAACAATGGGGGAATTCTGAACCTTCGCAGACAATGATTAATTCTTGCATTTTGTACAAGATGATAATAGTGACATTTATAGGATACTGTTGTTATATGTATGTAATTAAATTGCTTGTGTGTTAGTTCTAAAATTCTTTTTTATTTTATTTCTGTTTCATTACATTTTATGGTAATGATTATTTTCATGGGATTCAATATTTTTTCCAGTAAATTCAGTTTATTTAGAACGTAAAAATATTACATTGGCACTATTTTTAGCTCACTCTGGTTCATAGATTTTGTAAACATCGAGTGATAACGATTGGCTATTTTCAAGGTCATTTCAGCTTGCATGTTAGCTGGATTGTAAACAGCCTTTCTTTTTTATATATTTTCAGTGTGAGAATTTGGTTCTTAGGTAGGGCTGTTCTTGCCTACGTGACAAATTTCATTTTTTTTATTGCATTGTTCAAGTGTTAAGAGACCACGTGACCCATCACGTGGAAATGGGGTGATGTTTTAGTTGGGTTTAATACTCATTTCGAGAGCTTTCCAAGCAGTCGTTCTTGAAACCTTGAGGGAACAAGTTGTTTCTATTGTTGTTGTCAGATTGTTTGAAGTTCATCTGTTTTTTTTGGATTTAATAATTTATTCTCTAGAAAACTAAACAAGTGCTTTTCTTTATAATAGGTCTGGGAGAAAGAAATTCAGTGGAAATTTATTCTGGAGTTCTATACAGAAACATAAACTGTGATTCAGTTGAGGATCTGTTACCATCAGTACAGACATCATCTGATGTCATCGCCTCCATATTGGAATTTCATTGAGATTCGAACCCGGATTCTATTAGAATTGTTTAGTGATAGGACTTATATTATTCAGTCTTAGGATTAAATTTTGGATTCACAAATCGTAAATCCTATTTCCAATTTTTACATTGTTTTCTAGGGAAATAAATTATTTTGTCAAAATATACAAAGCTTGTTGGCTTCACTCTTTTCTCTTGTTATTCTTGTACAAGTCTACATGTAACAAGGGAAAGTCAGAGCCTTGTCCTTGGGATATTTGAATTTTGGCTAAAATATTTCAGAAAATTGTTTTTTTGAAATTTAAATTCCCCTAGTTTTTAAATCCCAAGTACTATTTTACATTTTGTTTGATATCTTTAGTGAAAACATCTGGCTTTCATTCACAGTGTCATTAAAAGTGGAAACTTTTCTTTCTATTCCTACTCAGGAGCAGTTGGATAGTCTGAAAAAAGATGAGTTGCTTGAACTTGCCAGAAAGTACGATCTTTCTGAAGCAAAATCTTCCTTAACGAAACAAGAAATTAAAAATATTTTGATTCATTATTTGGTAGAGAAGAATGTTCTTGATAAAAATGTTTTGGCTTCGGTCAGTAAGTCGGTATCAGACTCTGACATAAAATTAAAAGAATTAAAAATAAAATACAAGATGGAATTGGAGTTATGGAAGCTTGAGCTTCAGAAGGAATAAAGAGAGAAGCAATTGCAATTGCAATTTGAAGAGAAGGAGAGAGAGAGACAGGAGAGGGAGAGAGATAAACAAATGCAGTTACAATTTGAGAAAGAGGAGAGAGAGAGACGGATGCAATTACAAAGAGAGAAGAATGAAAGGGAATTTCAAATTAAAATGAAAGAAATAGAGCTGGCAAGGGAAAGCACGATCCCACTAAACATACAAATTCAAGTTTTGACATTACAAGAAATATCAGGTTAGTGCCCCCTTTTAGAGAAAAAGAAGTAGACAAATATTTTCCTTGTTTTGAAAAAGTTGCGGAAAATTTGAAATGGCCAAGGGAGTATTGGACTCAGTTACTACAGTTTGTACTAATTGGTAAGGCTAGTGATATTTACCATTCAACGTCAGTACAACAAAGTTCTGACTATGATTTGGTTAAGGAATGCATTTTAAAGGGTTATGTGTTAGTCCCTGAGGCTTATCGGCAAAAATTCAGGAACTGTAGAAAAGAAGCTGGACAAACTTATGTTAAATTTGCAAGAGAAAAAGAACAGTTATTTGAGAGATGGTGCTTAGCCCAGAAAGTTGAACATGATTATGAACATATCAAACAACTTGTGTTACTTGAAGAGTTCAAGAACTGTGTCCCTAATGACATTAAGAATCATCTTGAAGAGCATGAGATTGAAACCTTGGAAAATGCTGCTCTTGCTGCTGACAAGTATTCCTTAACTCATAAAGTTCCTGTTGTTAGCAAATCTTTCACTCAACAGTCTACTGGTAGAAAGATATTTCAGCCTAATACGACTCCTTCTAAAACTCAATCTGGCACAACTTCTAAAAATCAAGCTTCTGATAAACTTCATTCAAAATCCTTGTCTATTCCTACGTGTACCTATTGCAAGAAAAAAGGACACGTCATTTCTGATTGCGTCAGGTTGAAATATAGGCATCAGAATCAAGATAGACCTATCCCAAATGCTCTTATTTCTAAGAGGTCAAGGTCACAGTCATGTATTGACAGTAATACATTTGTTGGGTCTAATAAACCCCAATCTGATTTTATTATGGAAAATTATGAACCATTCATGTCTAAAGGTTCTATATCACTCTTGGGTGATTTGGCCAATCCTATCCCTATGAAAATTTTAAGAGATACAGGAACTTCTCAGAGTCTTTTATTATTAGGTACTTTGCCTTTTTCTGAGAAGTCCTGTTCTAATGAGAGTATTCTCATTCAGGGAGTAGAGTGCGGCTTTGTTAATGTTCCTCTCCATTCTGTAAATTTTGTCATCAGACCTAGTTTTAGGACCTGTGACAGTCAGAATAGTGTCTTCTTTACCTGTTGAGGGTATTCATTTGTTGCTAGGCAACAACCTAGCTGGAGACAAGGTTGTGGTTAATCCACTTGTAACTGACAAGCCTTCTTTGGATCAGAAAGTTGATCCAATTGAAAAAGAATACCCTGAGTTATACCCAGCTTGTGCAGTCACCAGAGCTATGGCAAAGAAAGCTCTTGAGAATGATTTGATAAGGAAAATACTCCTGTAGCTGACTCATTTATTGGTCAGGCTTTTGATGAGGTCACTTTCACTCCTAATTTGATCAATCAAAAGCTATTCATCACAGTGATCCTCTTTTAAATACTCATTCTCTTTTATCTGATCAGGGTGATAAACGACAATCACTTGTCGTCGAACAGGAAAAAGATCCTGAGATCTCCTGTTTGTTTCAGAGGGCCATTAGTGAAACTGAAGCCACTGAAGTACCTGTCTGTTATTTTATTAAAAATGGAATTCTTATGAGAAAATGGAGACCTCCCGAGGTACCTGCTAATGACGAGTGGTCAGTGAACTATCATATTGTAGTTCCAAAATCTTACAGACAGGAAATACTTAGTTTGGCCCATGAAACTCCTCTGGCTGGTCATTTAGGGATAAATAAAACTTATCACAAGATCTTGACTCACTTTTATTGGCCAAAAATCAGAAGTGATGTTTGTAAATTTTGTAGATCTTGTCATACTTGTCAAATGGTAGGAAAACCCAATCAGAAGATACCTAAGGCTCATCTGCAACCTATTCCTGCATTTGATGAACCATTTAGCAGAATTATGGTAGATTGTGTTGGTCCCTTACCTAAGTTTAAGTCAGGCAACCAATATTTGTTGACCATTATGTGTTTGTCAACAAGATTCCCAGAGGCAATTCCTCTGAGGGATATTAAAACCAAAACCATAGTAAAAGCTTTAATAAAGTTTTTTACTCAATTTGGCCTTCCCAAATCTGTCCAATTGGATCAAGGGTCAAATTTCATGTCTGGAATTTTCCAGCAAGCTATGCATGAATTAGGCATTCAACAATTTATATTTTCTGCCTGTCACCCTGAGAGCCAAGGGGCTTTAGAAAGATTTCATCAAACTTTGAAGAATATGATTCTGTCCTATTGCTTTGATACGATGAAAGATTGGGATGAAGGCATTCATTTACTTTTGTTTGCTGTTAGGGAATCCGTTCAAGAATCTTTAGGATTCAGTCCCTTTGAACTAGTTTTCAGACATACTGTGCGTGGACCATTGAAGTTGTTGAAAGAGAAACTTCTTTCTAATGAAGATACTGAGCTCAGTCTTCTTGGTGATAAATTTCTGATTTTAAATACAAGTTGTCATAGGCTTGTGAGGTCGCAGGAGCAAATCTGCACTCAGTCCAGAATGAAATCAAGATATGATAAAAACTCGAGGGATAGGAGTTTTCAGCCTGGTGATAGAGTTCTATCTCTCTTGCCAATTCCACAAAATCCCCTTCAGGCCAAGTATTATGGTCCATACACGGTTGAAAAGAAAGTAAATGATTTAAATTACATCATAAATACTCCTGGTAGGTGAAAATAAAAACAACTTTGCCGCATTAACATGTTAAAGGAGTATATTGAAAGAGATAGCCAAGTAAATCATGCAATTAATTTAGTTGTACCTGTTCCACATACGGAGGATTTAAGTGAAGAAATTCAATTGGACACTGTTGATCTTGAAGCAACAAATCTTCGGAAATTATGAAAAATCTGGACCAGAAACATTTACATTTGCAACAACAAGAAATGAATGAACATAAACAGTTATTATTCAGATATGATATTCCTGCGAGGACAAACAAAATTTTTCATGGCATTGAAATTATAGATTCAAAACCTGTGAAACAACACCCGTACAGGATGAACCCTCTCAAACAGGAATACTTGAAAAAGGAAATTCAGTATTTGCTGGAGAACGATTTCATAGAGCCCAGTAAAAGTGATTGGAGTTCACCATGTATACTTGTTCCGAAACCAGATAAAACTTTCCATGTGTGCACTGATTATAGGAAGGTGAACAGTGTGACAAAAACAGGTTCATTTCCATTACCAAGAATCGATGATTGTATTGATAAAATTGGAAATACCAAGTACATCACCAAATTTGACCTTCTGAAAGGATTTTGGTAAATTCTATTAACGGAAAGAGCGAAAGAAATTTTGGCATTTGTGACTCCAGAAGGACTTTATCAATATAAAGTAATGCCGTTCGGGATGAAAGGTTCCCCAAGTACCTTTCAGTGTTTGATGAATATGATTACCTCTGGACTAGATAATTGTGATGTTTACATCGATGATGTCATCATCTACAACGACACCTGGAAAGAACATCTAGCCACAATTCGGAAATTCTTTGAAAGACTCACTGATGCAAATTTGACAATCAATTTATCTAAAAGTGAGTTCTGCCGTGCTTGTGCAACTTTTCTAGGACATATTGTGGGATATGGTCAAGTTAAACCTATAGAATAATAGATGCTAGTTCAAGGTTATCTCTGATTTCCCTGCGCCTGTCAGTAATAAGCAACTGATGCGATTTTTGGGTATGGCCGGATACTATCAAAAGTTTTGTTCCAATTTTTCTAAGATTGCTGAACCCCTGACAGACTTGTTAAGTAAGAAAAACAAGTTTCTTTGGACTGAAAAATATCAGGAAGCTTTTGATAGATTAAAAGCCATACTCAAAAGTGCGCTGGTTCTCACAGCTCCAAATTTCAGTCAGTCTTTTAAATTATTTGTGGATGCAAGTGATGTTGGGGTTGGAGCAGTATTGATTCAAGAAGATAGAAATGGTGTTGTTCACCCAGTGTGCTATTTCTCTAAGAAATTAAATAAGCACCAAAGAAATTACTCAACAATCGAGAAGGAATGTTTGGATTTAATATTGGCATTACAGCATTTTGAAGTTCACATTAGGTCAGCTCCTTCTCCGGTTGTATTTAGTGACCACAACCCCCTTACTTTCATTGACAAGATGAAAAAACAAAAATCAAAGATTATTAAGGTGTAGTTTGTTTTTGAAAGAATATAATCTTAACATCAGGCACATCAAAGGAAAAGACAATTTGATTGCAGATGCACTTTCCAGTGTATAGAAATATTATTTCATGTACACTTTATATAATTCATAAGAATTTTCTTATGTAATTTTGTTTTACCTCATGTATAATTTGCATATGGTCAAAAGAAAGCTTTATTATATAAATTTTTCTTTTTCTTTATGGGGGGAAGTGTTACGCATATATAATTAAATTGCTTGTGTGTTAGTTCTACAATTATTTTTTATTTTATTTTTGTTTCATTACATTTTATTGTAATGATTATTTTCACGGGATTCAATATTTTTACTAGTAAATTCAGTTTATTTAGAATGTAAAAATATTACATTAGCACTATTTTTATATATTTTCAGTGTGAGAATTTGGTTCTTAGGTAGGGCTGTTCTTGCCTACATGACAAATTTCATTTTTTTATTGCGTTGTTCAAGTGTTAAGAGACTATGTGACCCATCATGCGGGAATGGGATGATGTTTTAGTTGGGTTTAATACTCATTAAATTATTAAATTAATACTCATAAACTGTGATTCAATCGTGGATCTGTTAACATCAGTACAGACATCATCTGACATCATCGCCTCCATACTGGAATTCCATCGAGAATCTAACCTGGATTCTATTAGAACTGTTTACTGATAGGACTTATGTTATTCAGTCTTAGGATTAAATTTTGGATTATATTCACAAATAGTAAATCCTATTTCCAATTTTTACATTGTTTTCTAGGGAAATAAATTATTTTGTCAAAATATACAATGCTTGTTGGCTTCACTCTTTTCTCTTGTTATTTTTGTACAAGCCTACACGTAACTCTGTGAATAGAAAGAATGTGGATTTTCATTGTTTATTTTTAAAACACATGGAATTAATATATTATGGAATATTGTAAATCACATGATTCTGAACTGCTTTTATACCAGGTTGTGATCTATAATTGAATTCGCGGATTGATCATATAAATGGATTATGGAGTTTAATGGATAAGTTGTCGATTTGTTTTTGACATATTTCTAATCAATAATATAATTGTATTTTATATTGGTTCTGTGATTATTTTCATATCTATCTATCCATCCATCCATCCAGTTTGGTTTCTTTATTTTTCCAAAGTACAGTTCACTGACAACAAGTCACCCCTTCGTATGGATCTAGCATGCAAAATACACCGCGACTTATAGGAGGTCGAAAAGAATTTGCCTTTTTGTAGCCCTAAAGGATGATTTTTAATTTTATGGAGAAGTGCTATATAAAATATTGCCTTTAGGAATTGAATGTCAATACAGTACATTTCTCTTGAGAGGAAATGTGGATAGCACCAAGAAAGGGAGCTTCCATTTCATCTTTCTGTGCATATTAATGAGAGGGTTCAAAACCACTCATTGTTCACCATAAATTAAAGATAGGGTTCAAAACCACTCATAATTCACTGTAATTTAATTGGGGGGTTGAAAACCACTCATCTTTCTCCATAAATTAAAGAGATTGAAAACCACTCATTATTCACAATCAATTAAAGAGAAGGTTGAAAACCACTGATCCTTTACCATAATTTAAATGGAGCATTGAAAACCACTTATCTTTCTCCATCAGTTAAAGAGAGGGTTGAAAACCACTCATTATTCACCATAAAATAAAGAGGTTGAAAACCACTCAAACTTCACCATAAATTAAAGAGAGAATTGAAAACCACTCATCCTTCACCATAAATTAAAGAGAGACACTTTCATGCCATTGTTGATTTGGTCTGAGGTAAAAATGGTGCTGCTAGCCCATCTGTTATGTTGAAAATCTTGTTACTGCTACTCCTACTGAATGAATGGTCATATCAGCAAGGGGTTTCCACTGAAACACTTATGATGCCTCCTTGATCCTAACTGAAAATAGTTCCAATCTGAAATTGAATGTGGCCACAATGATAGCCTTCTTGAAAATCTTGCTATTGCTACTTCTCCTAAATGTATGGTCATATCAACTTGGAGGTTTCACTAACAGATTTCTTGTAATGCATAGTTAGTCCTGAATGAAAATGTTGCTGATTGGAGGTCCTACATGGATGCTGCAGAAGCCATCTTGAGAATGTTTTTATCGCTACTTCTCCTGCAGGAATGGCCATATCAGTATGAAGGTTCACTAAATAACTTTCTTATGTCTTGTTTCATTCTGAATAAAAATGGTGTTGATCTGAAATACAATGTGGCCACAACACCATCCATCTTGAAACTGAATTTAGGAGTTGTTATCACAACAGCTTTTGAACAGAATGTTACATTGACTTTGGGTTTTCGTCAAAAAACCTTTTATGATATTTTAAATGAAAATGGTGCTGATCTGACATCCAGTATAACCACCACATAATTTCCATCTTGAACATCATGTTATAGCTACTCCAGAATGGATGATCGTATCCAATATATCCAACACAGCAGATAATTTGAAAATCTTGTCATTGTGGAAAAAAAATCAGAGATGGTTTCAACACTTGGCAGTTAAAAGGATGAAATGGTCTTACATTGAATTCCTGGAAGTTCTTTTTGCCCAGTAGAGTGTCAGTCCCTTCAAGAAACTGTTATTATTATTATTATTATTATTATTATTATTACTATTATTATTGTTGTAGTTATTGTCTGTAGTAGTAGTATTGTAGTTATTATGATGTTTATTATTATTTGTAGTTATTATTATTATTGTTGTTATTGTAGTTATTATTATTATTATTGTTGTTGTTGTTGTTGTTGTTGTAGTTATTATTATTATTGTTATTATTATTATTATTCAGCCTCATGGACTTTCAGTTATAATCACTGCCCCTGCTGTGTTCAACTTCACAGCCTCTGCTGTCCAGAAAGGCACATTGAAGCTGCACAGATGCTGGGTAAGTGGCTATCATCTCTAGAATTTGGACCAATCTCAGAAGTTGTAAACTGTTTAGCGTGAGTTTAGACTCTACAGTTTGTTTATAGATAACTGTTTTAAAGTTATTTCATGGAATTGATCAGTATTGCAACGTTTAAGACTAGAGTAGCAGCTAGTGTACTAAAATATAAGTCTAGTCTGTTTTATTGCACTGTTATATCGAAACTAGTTATACCTTGAGTTTCTAATTAGAGAGAGCCACCTACATTATGATGATCTACTACAGTGTACATTCTTGATTAAATAGACTTATTTCATTTCTTAAAAGACTTGTAAATTTGTATAACCATAACCCTGCTCTTCACATGCCTTAAGCATTGGTCAGTCCAATGTGTGTGTGCTGTATTTAACTGGTCTTCACTCACCCAAAGCATGGTCAATGCAGTGTGTGTGCACTGTATATCTGAAGCTTTGAGTCAGCCCAATGTGTGCACTCTATCTACTGCTTTTTACCTGCCCAAAGCATGGCCAATCAAATGTGTACACTGTATCTATTATGCTTTGAGAGTAATTTGCTTCTGTATTTTGTGACTCAAATAAAACATTTTATAATGTTTTGAGAAGTGAGGGCTGTTCCATTTGAACACATAAGGATCCCAGGGAAGGCAGTTTTAAAACAAAAATGTATGACCTCATAGTTAATATGAAAATGATACAGAATGCTATGCTTGACTAATCCACATTGCAAGTGCCTTCCTTGGGTCCCAAATATGTTATATGGGAACATTCCCAACTAAAGTGATCATGAACTATAAAAGATTGACAAAACATGAAAGAGTTAGTGTTGTATCTGTATCAGATAGGAAACTTTTTTCTGTCTGTAAGTAGTATAATTATTATTGTTAATCAGAAAAAAACAGGTGTACAAGAATTATATCATAGCAATATTTGTAGTAGCTATTACCTTAATGTTTTAAGATAATACTGTTAGAAAATCACTACAATTCACAGTATTAAGGATGTATTTTACATGGCCTCTAAGTAGCTCAATCAGATGTTCTCAGTGATCATTGTATTATGATCCTATGGTCTTAAATTAAGTAATAGAAGGGAGCAAAAACCAACAAGTTTGTGAAATTTGACAAGTAATTTATTTCCCTAAAATGAAAATGTAAAAACAACTTAACAATATTGAGAATTAAATCCCAAATAATCCTACAATTGCGAAAACAAGTCCTAATGAAAAAAATAAAGTTCTGAATAAACTTTAGTGGTATTTAAGATAATTTCGAACACTGAGTGTGTTGATGAGCCTGGAGTGGCGTGTAGTCTCTAATGTATCAATAGCCTGAATTGTATTGATGTATCAACAGTCTTTAGTTGAATCACAGTAATATGAGCCAAGGTTTCCTTGTTTGAATTCACGTTCATTTCCAGTTAATGATATAAACGATTTACGCCCAGATGTTATATAAAAACTAAGACACAAAAGAATAACCCAGATGAGGGCCAAAAGTTCATTTCTAGAAAAAATCTTAGTTATAATTAGAAGGTCTGTTACTAAAATTATAATAAAGAACATGGTAAACATAATGTCCTTGATTAAGACCAAGATAAATATTTTTATTTCTATTGATAATGATCCTAATATTAAAACCACACTCAATGGAATAACTATTACCTATGCATTAGATGTTTATAAAATAAAAAAAGATCAATGATTTTGGTCATGAACTTCATTTTGGACAAGGTCAGCTACGACATAAAATTTTATATAACCCACAGCATATAATGATTACAAAAAACTTATAAACAATGCAAATCAAATATACATAACAATTGAATATTTAAAATTGAAAGTAAATAGTAGATACAAAAATATAATTGATAGCATAAGTTTACTTTTATAAAGTTGCATTTATTTTGAAAGGACAAACATTGGTAAGTAAAAAGATGCACACATTGATTTTATCTTGAAGGTGGTGACACACGGAAAATAAAAAATGCTGATGCTGGAAAGTACTTAGGGGATCTTCTACGAAAAATAATGTTAGATGTAGAAATTCCAGATGGTCTGAAAGCATTGGGCTATACATCTGGAGACGTGCCAAGTTTAGTGAAGGGAACACTTCCACAGGTAATGTCATCTTAGGCTTGTAAAAAATGTGATGCAGATCAGTTACTTATTGTATACATGATGAATTGGAAATTAAACATTTTTAAAAAATAAATGTTTCGGTTTGTTTTCAGTACACATTCAGACCTGCCAACCCTTACGATTTTGCCATAAGTCTTACGAAAATAACCCATAAAATACGGACTTACAGAATAAAAGCAAAAACTATGGAAAAATGATTGTTGATGAAAATCCGGATAATTGGTTCATCCATGTTTTATTTGGATCCAGGTTTCACATTAGAATTAGTGGAATCAGTCAGAGAACCAGACTACTTTACAGCAATACCTCAGATGCTTTAAACTGCACGTTTTCATGTAAAGCACTTGGATCATCAAACTGTAGATTATAAATTTTTTTTTTAAATGGCATCCAACAAGCAATGCATATTGAAGTCGAAAAGGAAATTTAGCCTCTTAAATCGTTTTAATAATCTGCACAGAAGATTCAGAGTCTTCTGAAAAAAAGTAGGAAGGGACACAACTACGTTTATTTGACATCGCATGTCAATTTGAGTATGTCTCATGGCGGGATATGTTTGGCAACATCATGTGAAATGGTACAACCAATTCCAAGAATTATGTCAAGCTGAGAGATAGCAACAGCCCACTGAGCTGCATAGGTTTTGGAACTGAAGTTTGTGCAACTGTACTAGTGGTAAATAAGGTCTCCGTGTACTTTACAAACTTCTCATTTGAATATAATGTTTACCGTCGCTGCATGTTTCGAATACCAAACTTTTTTAAAATACATTTTCCAGCGTTACAAAGCAGTTTATGATATTTTGTTACACCTTACTGAAAACTGGTCAAACTTACGGAAAAAAATCAACTGCCTTACTGAGATGGTAACGTCAGGGTTGGCAGGTCTGCACATTCCCAAATTTTAGTTGCATCTAAAATCAAATTATCCAAAGTGTATATATGTATACACCAGTTAAGTACAAGAAATTGTATTATTCACAGTACATACAGAGTTAATACTAAGTCGTTTGTCCTGTTTCCTATAGAGACCAGGAAAGTTGGTTGTAATGTGTAGTCTTCAGCTCAAAGTCAGTGTTGAGCAGCTCATACTTTTGACCATAGTAGTGTTGAATTACTCCCCATGTTTCTCACAGAAACCATGAAATTGTACGACTTATGGTTTACAGTTGTTGACAAAAAAATATTGGAGACTCTAATTGTATTTCCTTACATGTTGTATTTGGAAAAGAAAGATCATTTTGTGTTCATGAGCAAGTGTCAAATTGTGCATCTCTAGTTGGAAGAATGGTTGGGTTATTTCCCTTTAATTGACCTGTGTTTGTACATGTTTTATCATTATTATTGTTAGACAAGCATCTGTTTACTAATAGCTTTTAAAGTTGACAACTAGAATATTTTATTGGATTTATTATTTATGATCTAACCGGAATGAATATCTGATATTCCAAGGTAAAAATAAGCATATCTTGATTCCTGCTGATTGAGTAGGATAACTCGGGCAATCCTACAGTAAGAAATTTATTTTAAGAAAACGCATCTAAAATGAGAAACAAGACTTGTGATATCTGTAAAATTTAGTTTGTCCTTACAATGATTTTGTTCGACTGTAATACTTGGGCAAATTTTATACAAACCTTGCTACTGACCGAAGCTCTTTCTAGCTTTTCTACACTATAGAGTTATGGACAATTAGTCTTTAGAAAATGGGGATACAGGAAGGCAGGCTGGGGGTTCAGGTGAGAATAAAGGTGTTAATAACACAAGTTTATTAGAATCAGTCCTAATGAATAAAACAGTCACTATCTTCTGTATACATTTTCAGTTTTACACTTATTCCCTTTTTGAATATGAAAATGCTTTATTTCTGTTTTTGTTACCCTTTCTTGCCAGCTAGGCATTTTTTTTGTAACTTGTTGAGGAAACTATTCTTCAATGGGATTCAGCTTTTGAGCACTGGGGGTCTAGGACTAGCTATTGAAGGGCCAAAATATGCACAGCTATTGATGACTGGAGGTTGAAAACTTGCATAAGAGGATCTAGAATGTTCTGAAGTGCTGTACAAAAAGCCGTTACATTGATACATAGGACATCATAATGGATGGTGTGACAAGCATACAGAGACCTGTTACATTGATATACTGGACATAAAAATGGATGGCATGACAAGCGTACAGAAAGCTGTTACATTGATGCATAGGACATAATAATGGATGGTGTGACAAGCATACAGAAAGCTGTTACATTGATACATAGGACATAATAATGGATGGTGTGACAAGTGTACAGAGACCTGTTACATTGACATATTGGACATAAAAATGGATAGCATGACAAGTGTACAGAAAGCTGTTACAGTGATACATAGAACATAATGGATGGCATGACAAGCATACAGAGACCTGTTACATTGATATATTGGACATAAAAATGGATGGCATGACAAGTGTACAGAGAGAGACCTGTTACATTGATATATTGGACATAATAATGCATGGCATGACCAGCTTACAGAGACCTGTTACATTGATATACTGGACATAATAATGGATGGTGTGACAAGTGTACAGAGACCTGTTACTTTGATATACTGGACATAATAATGGATGGTGTGACAAGTGTACAAAGACCTGTTACATTGATATACTGGACATAAAAATGGATGGGATGACAAGCATACAGAAAGCTGTTACATTGATACATAGGACATAATAATGGATGGTGTGACAAGCATACAGAAACCTGTTACATTGATATATTGGACATAAAAATGGATGGCATGACAAGTGTACAGAAAGCTGTTACATTGATACATAGAACATAATGGATGGCATGACAAGCATACAGAGACCTGTTACATTGATATATTGGACATAAAAATGGATGGCATGACAAGTGTACAGAGACCTGTTACATTGATATATTGGACATAATAATGCATGGCATGACCAGCTTACAGAGACCTGTTACATTGATGTACTGGACATAATGGATGGTGTGACAAGCGCACAGAGACCTGTTACTTTGATATACTGGACATAATAATGGATGGTGTGACAAGTGTACAGAGACCTGTTACATTGATATACTGGACATAAAAATGGATGGCATGACAAGTGTACAGAAAGTTGTTACATTGATGCATAGGACATAATAATGGATGGTGTGACAAGTGTACAGAGACCTGTTACATTGATATATTGGACATAAAAATGGATGGCATGACAAACATACAGAAAGCTGTTACATTGATATACTGGACATAATAATGCATGGCATGACCAGCGTACAGAGACCTGTTACATTGATATACTGGACATAATAATGGATGGCATGACAAGTGTACAGAGAGCTGTTACATTGATATGTGTGACAGATAATTTTCTCTCGATTATAGTTTTTGTTTGTATCATTTTGTCAGGCTCCATATCTCATAGACATACCTGCCATAAAAACAGTGTGTCACACAAAACAATTGTTTTGATTTTAGAATCACACACACTGACTTTTTTAGTCTGATAAAAACGGAAACTGTAAGGGGATGGCAGGTATACATAGAGTGACATAAGTTTGTATTGGTAGGTGTAAGTCCATGGTTCAAAGGAACAAACAAAAATTGATACCCCATGAATAACAACAAAATGGTTGTATTTGTAGTTGTAGTCCAATGCAACAGCTGTTGGCAGTTTTCTTATTAGTTTGACAGTATGTTTGTGGAAAATATGCAGATATTGCTAATCTAAGGTAGTGGACTGTGCAGCAAATGTAACCATCAAAAGTACATAATATTTCATTGAGGTATGAGTGCTGAAGGCCGAATTGTTTGAAGCATTGGTCTAGAATAAATACCTCTGCATGGAGAAATTGTAGGTTCAGGCCAACCTGGCAGTGATATGGATTTTTTTTCCCTTACTCAAAACTTTAGTGCTAAGATCTGCAACAACTGCTGGTAAAAAAAGACTTTTTTGAATGCATTGGAATTGCACTGCAGAGACAAACTTATCAAGCAAACATACCAACAAATAAATTGAATGTTCTCTTGAGGCAGGTGATTACTTAATGAGGGTTTGTTGTACTGTAATAAAGCTTTAGGAAACCTGCCAGAGTATGAGAATTATGAAAAAAGGTGACTGCATTGTTGATGTGGTCTTTCTTGCATATTTTAATATGTAGTTAATTTTTTTCTTGTTTGTATTTTGCAGCACAGGGTGATAAAGCTTGCTCCAAAACCTACAAAAGAGGAAGATTTTGCAGACATGCTGGAAAAATCGATGAAAATTTATTGATGACTATGCTGATAGATGTCAGAGAAAGACAGAAGTATTTCGATTAGTAGAAATATTTATAGAGAACATATATTATTGCTGTAAAAAGAAATAAATTTATTATGTAAATGCTAAGGAAAATGATGAATAATTTGTTAATTTTGTATGATTGAGAAGAAAGTTTTTCTTAAGCTTGCATTGTTAGAGGCTCCACATGATGATCACTTTAGTGGCCATGCGTGTTCATATGTCTGTCTATATATCCATCCATACCTTCAAATAAAATTAGTATTCAAGTTTGTTATTTTGTCACATTGATAAGTGCAGTTGGCCACATAGTCGTGTTATTTGGTATGCACTTGCATCTTGATATGTACCGATTTATGGAAAGCTTGGGTGTATTCTTGACACATAGATTGTGACTAGCTTTTTGTTAATTTAAATGAGTGGCTAATTAAGTCATTGACATAATTGACACTGTATTGTTTTGCTTAAAAAATAGACTGGAATTTCATAATGGATATTACACTTCAAAAGGGAAAGGTAAATCAAAATATTAATACAATTTCCCACAATACTTCATTGGGTGTTCTTTCAGTCTTATTACTTGCATTAGTCATCAAGGAATACATTTACAGACATTTAAAATAGCTGGGCAAAATGCTCTTCCATATATGCTGAATCTCACCAAACAGATCATTGGAAATTATTAAATGAAATTTACACTGAAGTTTCCATTCCATAACAGCTAGAATTTTCTGTTATGTTAATATCAGAAGATTGTGCTGAACAGCATATGCATTTTACATCATTTCTATTTTATGTCCCAGTAAGATCTGAGCACAATGAGCAGGTGCATTGTAATCCAGAAATAAATGTGAAATATCTGACCAGGACAGGCCATATTTTGGTATACAGAATTTCATGGTATTTCTGAGCATTTATGTTTCCATTTATAAACGTACTAAGACTGTCATGACTTGACATATCTAATTACACTTGACCTGACATATCTAATTACACTTGGGGAGAACCAAGTCCAATTTTTGCCACTCCAAATATGAATACATTATTGATTTCCAACAGCTTAGATGCTACCAGTTGTCTTTCCTTGCAACACCATGCAATACACTTTTTACAATTTATCTCCGTTATTACAAGTTTCCTCCTTGCAATGCTTTGTTTAAATTCATGTTATGCAAATTATGTATCCTTTCTGTTTTGTTTCACAAGCCTTTCCAGGTGATGGTGATCTCTTTAAATCAAAAACTGAAGCCTGCCAGTGCTTGACCTTTTTTCTACAGAACCACACTCCAAAAGTTTGAATCACATCAAAAATGTTACTCCATGGCAATATGATTTCAAACATTTTTCTTCTATCCTAATACAAATCTATGGAGATATTTTTAACATTAAAGTGTTGTTGTAACCCCTTTCTTCTTATTGTGCTTTTGCTGACCATATTTTCGCTGTAAGTGAGAGACGATGACAAAGGATGTAGTCGTTTTCATTATTCACTTGACCTTTCTATGAATAGCTACACAAGTTGTATCACAGTGTGCTTTAAGTTATTGTTAGAGTTGTGACATATTGTAAATTCTCTTCAAGCATAGTAAAATGGTGGTCATGCTACCAAAAACATGTGTATGTGAGTCTTTGCATATATATCAGTTTCTGACAAACAGTTGTTGAACTGTGAATGTATCGTTTAAAGTACAGTGACATTGTATATATTTATCAGTATTGTTATTACTTATATTTTGGTTAAGAGATCATATCTTTGTGGATGATCTTTGTAAATTCAGTATACCTCAGTTGAAATACTATTGTGGCTTTACTGTAGGGGTGGCAGGACAGGAAGTTCCAGGCATTTACATGTATAGTTTGCTAATGGTTCATTCAAGACCCGTGAACACTTTGCTTTTTTTATTCGATTCAGTGCTAAACTTAAATTCATTTTCAGTCAGTTGCATAAAGTTTGTATGTGAAATTATGTAGGAGTCTGATTCATTTTATATTAATCAGGCTTGAAAAAGAGTCTTGACATTTTTTTCCTGTTTTGATCTGCCAAAGCATTCAGAAATTTCTTGCTTAAACGGTACACAGTTTCTATCATTTTAAGCCTAGTCATTGTTATCAAGATATATGATCCTTATGTTACCACCATTTCCATCCATCTTTCTGTTCATCCATTCACAAATGTCGTAACCTGGATAGCTATATACCCCTTAGACAATATTATGCTGGGTGTATTGCCTAGGTAATGTAGATGTGCCTTGTAATGTTTCTTTTTTTCAGGTCCAGTTTTAAAAGACTTATTGCCCCTTTTCTATCACCATTACATTTCCACAGCAGCAGATCCTTGTAACCAAGTGGTATCATTATTTCACATTTTATGCACAAAGCAGATGATTGTTGCACATATAAATGTTTATGCCTGCAGGGTTCAAGATTTAATTTTGGCCAACAGTATACCTGATGGGCTCTCCATCTTTTGAGGACTATTTTTATCTGTTAACCAAATTTTTTTTATAGTGAATGATTTGTGAGAATTGGGTCTGTTTAATATAATATTTGGGATGCAGTTGTCCTTGCCTTATTTGTGAAAAATCTGCAGTTTTGTTCAGTATAGGTTCATGTACAGGAGTTATGGTTCCTGATAACCTATCCTTCTGACTTTTGTCCTGTGGCATAAATTAACTAATCTTTGTTGCATTACAACTAAATCTGACATGCAGCTTTATATTGTCAAGACATTGTATGGTATTAAATTTTAATGTTTTGAAGAGTTATGGGACCTGATTTCCCATCATTCTAGCTTTAATTTTGCAACATAGCTTTACTGTTGAATTTATATTTCTGTCAAATTTAACATGTGCCTTTATATTGAAGAGAACTTGTTTTAATTGGATTTCCAGAATTCTGTGCCATCACTAAGAAGTGTTAAGTAGCTTAAATTTACACGCGAATCTTACATAGCCTTATTTTGAGAATTGAGAAAGTTGGGAACAAGGTGATATGCTTACTTTTAAAATGTTGGATCATCTTTTAAAGTTTTATTACGGACATTTTGAGTATAAGGAGCAGCATCAAAAAATCTTTGACATTTACTTTAATCAGTATTAAATATTTATGAGATATGATTATGATATAAATATCAGTCAGTTTTTGTTGTATTTAAACAAAACAGTAACAGTTATATTGGTGGTAAAGTGCAGCATGGAATGTAATGTCTGAGGTTTAATGTAACTGATATCATCTTGGTTTAGTGCAAAATCACATATTTATCTTTACCTCATGTCAGTGAATAATATATAATCATGTAGTTTTTGTCTTTGATTCACAAATATTTATTATGTTTAATGAAAAGTGCTTACATTTATAATACCTAGTGTCATATATTACATAACTGGGTTTTTGTGACAGGTGTCCTTTTGAAACTTATCAAAAAATGATGTGTTACTTCCCCTTTTATGTTACATAAATACTATATGACATTGCTAATGTAATTTTGAAATATGTGCAGAATTCACTGTATAATACTTGTCTTCCAGATCATTGTGTTTTAAATTTGTACCAATTGTTATGAGCACTGTGATTCAATATGAAATTTTATATAAATTGCAATCTTGATTTTTTGACAAAAAAAGACTACATTTTAAAAGCTTTAATGACTCATCTTTTCATAATCCTACCTGAACACGCAATTTTCAAAACAACCTTTGTTTGCATCTATAATTATTCCCAATTTCATCTTTTCATAATCCTACCTGAACATGCAGTTTTTAAAACAACCTTTGTTTGCATCTATAATTATTCTCAATTTCATCTTTTCATAATCCTACCTGAACACGCAGTTTTCAAAACAACCTTTGTTTGCATATATAATTATTCCCAATTTCATCTTTTCATAATCCTACCTGAACATGCAGTTTTCAAAACAACCTTGTGTTTGCATATATAATTATTCCCAATTTTATCTTTTCATAATCCTACCTGAACATGCAGTTTTCAATATAACCTTTGTTTGCATATATAATTATTCCCAATTTCATCTTTTCATAATCCAACCTGAACATGCAGTATTCAAAACAACCTTGTGTTTGCATATATAATTATTCCCAATTTCATCTTTTCATAATCCAACCTGAACACGCAGTTTTCAAACAACCTTGTGTTTGCATATATAATTATTCCCAATTTCATCTTCTTATCTAAAGCTCAAAATCATCTAAGGTCTTTCTCTTGTAAACGGGGACAGGATTGTGACCATTTTGGTGACCTCCCTTGTTAATGAATGTTTGTGTAGCAAGCATGACTCTAAAAATCAAACAAAAAGCTCATTGCAGTTAAGCATTTTAAGACCATAAACTTCCACTGAGATGCCTTCATCAGATGTAGATACATGTACCAAAATTAAATTTGTTTGCAAATAATATTCATTAAGTGTGAACAGTGTGGACTCGATTTGCAATTACACTGAAAGGGAATATCATAGACCCTGATCTATTAAGCAAAGTGGTCCACCTGTGCAAGTCAAGCTGTCTGTCAGTAACCCATTGGATCACCAATGCAGGTTGTGTTATAAACGATGCACAGTTTCAAGTCTTTCTAACTTGAGCAACTCCGATCTAGTTTTCACCTAATACTTAAAAACCATATGCGTTCCACTACTGGAACTGTGCTGTGTGATCAGTCTTCTTTGTATACACAGTTCTGAACCCAAAACAAGAGTCTTGCACCCTGCCATGCCAGTTCCAGCCCCGACTTTGTCATTGACGTCCAACATAACTGGCACTGTTTTAACTCGAATATCCTGACAGAATCCAGTACTAGATATATGGAAGTATTATGGACTGGCATAATTGTGATCCAGTACTCCCTACTCCCCGTTCTTTGACACTGGGTATCCATCTCAGACTTTGCTGACACTCACAATAAATGCCTGCAGATCATAAGGCTCCATTATGGGCGGATACCAGATTTGTTAGTGTCCCGTCAACCTGTTTTGCCAGCTCAGTCATCGCTACCTCAGTCATTTCGACAGAAAAAGTCAATGTACATAGAATGGTCTATTCACTCCTTTGCAGGGTTCAGGACAAGCACTCATCCTGACCAGCAAAAATTGGCATGCCAAGCAAAACGCTGCAGCATACTCTCCTCAGAGCAGAGTACATGCAGAATTGCCCATTGAGAATAAAAACTGAATGCATATTCTACCCTTACCATGCACCAAACATCAAGTGATGTTTGGTTTGCTTCAGTTATAAATAATTTGTGATAAATATGCTTACTTTTTGTCAGTCTGGAGCATGTTGCAAAGAAAACGATTGTTTTGTTTATTTTTACACATGTAATGGATGTTAGTGTGATACTAAAAAATGGGTAAACATTATGAACATATTATGCTGCAGTTTTAAACTTAGCCTTTGATTTCTAAATGGTGTCAGCATTTTACAGTGACCCTTCTCAGTAATTTAGGCATCATTTTGATGTGGAGAAATAGATCTGTTGGAGACAAAGTAGAACACCGGACTTCCTGTTCATTTTCTGAGTACCAGATCTAAAAGCTTGAATAGTACATGACCTTCCCTGAATTGAAATAGTCTCAATGCATGTGATTTCATGCAACCTTTCCGATTCACAGTCTTGAAGAAAATGAGGACGATATCTTTATTCCTTCTCTGGGGGAAAAGCATGCATCAGTGATCCCCCACCCCTCCGATTTAGCAACTGAAATTAAACTTAAAATTTAGCCTTCTTGAATCCTGAAAGAATGTTGCATGCAGGCTTCCCATCTAATACTAGACATGTTGAACTTGCTTGCCTGGCTCATACTGAACAGCCCCTCAGAAAAAAGTTGTCAGCACAAGCATTGGGTAGATTCCTTGTGTAAGAATGCCCACCCTTTTGAACATTCCATGACCTTAGACACGTCTTGCCATCATGGAAAGGAGAATGTAAACCAGAACAAAGACATTTCCAACCTTACTGCCAATTTTGACCTGTTTTAATCAGAGGCTTTGGCTCTTTATCCAAAGTGGAATCTATCATGGATTTTGAAGCTGCTGAACAAGGCACAGTTCGAACCACTGTCCGGGTACAGTCTAGTTTTCTTACCAGACCTGTTTCCTAGTCATTTTAGCTACAACAGGAAGAATCAGATCAACACCCTCTGCGATGATGGTTCAGTTTTTTCATGTTCATGGTGACCCCTGCTTTTGTTGCCAGGATAAGGTTCCTGCTCATTGGAAATCAGTCATTTGCCCAGAAACCGGGTTATTTTTCTTTGTACCATTCATCCCAAGGGCATGTAAAGGACCCCGTCATAGCATCAAAGTTGAAGTATAAAGCCAGTCAAGCTGATCTGAAGAGGAATATATCATTTGTTCTTTCCACTCAAGGAAGAAAATGACTCAGATTATGTCATATTAAGCATATTCATTTAGACCCATGAGAATTTCCTATTCATATCAGCTCATGGGTTTAAAGCAGTCACCTCTTGCATGGCATTCAGACAGCTGTTTCCCAGCTGACATTATTCAAACTTCATCCCAAAGGGCCTGTTTGATTTGGTGTTAGCTGTATCAACAGATCAATAGGCTGCCTTCCAAGGTCATTGAACAGTTTGTTGTGACCTGGTTACCCAACTTAAACTGAATTTGCACAGATTTAATATACTTCTCTTAATTATGTTCATACACTGACCAGGTTACCAATAGTCAGAAAAGCTAGGTGAATTGCGAATTTTCAGAAAAGTCAAGGAAAAGTTAGGGAATTATAATATTAGTCAAGGAATATTGAATTTTTGGTCAAAAGTCAGGAAAGTGTTATTATGAATGATATGTGATGCAATATTTGTGACATAAATTTGGCAAATTTCATTTCCATGATTTCAAATTTGATTCATGCATTCTCAAAGTATTAAGGGTAGCCTTAAAAATTATTTAAGTATAGCAATTATTTCTTTTTAATTTAGTTATTAATATTGCAGACTTTTGGTTAAATTACATACCAATAATGTGCCACAGAAAGAATGAGAAAACAAAAAAGAATTTTAGCAGTGTGTGTGGTATTAGTTTTTGAAGAAAATTTAAAAATCTTGTAAAGTTAAATTTGCTAGATTTGACTACATACTTTCTGATGTTATTAAGTGTACTTGTTCAAAATACAGTTCAGTATTGAGATAATATTTGTCCAGTTTTCTACTTGCTTACACTGTTAGCACAATTATGCATATTTTATATTCACTTTCTTTGAATATGGTCATCTGTTAACTCTTCATTAAACTTTTTCCAGGGTAAGGGATGTAACTTTTGCAATCCCTTATACATTTTCCTATTGTATTATGATCGGCTAACGTTTATGAAGAAGATAACTAATTGTAGTAAGATACGTTTCTTCGATAATACTTACCCAAACATCATACTTTAACAGCCTCCCAGCTAGGCCATTCTGTCAAATACATCACTAGAAGACTGCATTTCCACTCCAGCAGTAATTGATAATTGGCATAATTTGGTGCCAACCCTCTATCCAAGGAAAATCCACTCTGGTCTTGCCTATGACAAAGAAACGACTTTTTAGCACTTTTATTGCTGACACAATAAAGCTGACTTGGGGGTGGGGTGGGGGTGGCTTGAGGCAGTAGATGTTTACCCAACATGTTGTGATAGGGTAAGTATGGAAGAAACGTATTTTACTCTATACTTTTAACCGCTCCGGTGGCCTAGTGGTAGAGCGTCCGCCTCGGATGCGGGAGGTCGCGGGTTCGAACCCTGGCCGAGTCATACCAAAGACTTACAAAAATGGTACTAACAGCTGCCTCGCTTGGCGCTCAGCATTAAGAGGTTAGTGTTAGGACTGGTTGGCCTGGTGTCAGGATAATGTGACTGGGTGGGACATCATGCTACATGTCTGCGCCATGATGCCCCAGTGCTAAACATCACTATAGACTGTCACACTGCAGACATCGTAGCGACATGACTGAAAAATTGTTAAAGCTACGTTAAAAATCTAAATCACACACACACACACACACACACACACATACACACACACACTCTACACTTTTGTTTCCTCTATTTTATGGCACTATACATCATGTAGGGACAATAAACCCGGATGAAGTAAAATTTTTAAATTGAAAGAATAGCCCAGACCATCCTTTTTGTATTGTACTATCTCAGCCAGACTTCCATACAATTATGTTAGTCCCAGGTATTATAGTTTCTCAGAGGTTAATAACAAGGGATACAAAGAGCTTTGAAAGTAGTTTAAAGTGCTGAAAAAGTTCTGATTGATCACATAATCAACTTATTAATAACGTAAAGTGTGTTGCAAAGTGACAGGCATTTAGTTTATGCTTAGTAGAAATTTGAGGCAACAACGCATTTTAATATAAAAAGTGAATACATAATAATTTATTGAGCTTGGAATATTTAGCATGTTTACAGCCACGAAGTGTCCATAAATAAATGTAATCTTATTAAATGCTGAACAAAAAACACCACTGATATTAAAAGGATAGCGTATGACTATATTTATTGTAAAATTGATAGTTGTCCTCTTGCTCACACACACACATATGCAAACATACAATTCTGAAAGAGAAACAAGTGCATGAATATATTGGACATGAATACAAATTACATTCAACAGAAAACAACTCACATCTGTTTACTTCACTGAGTTTTGTTGAAGCTGTTTCTGTCCTATAAGTATGAGTATGTTTAGTATCTATCTATATCTATCTATATCTATATACCTATCAAATTGACCACAGTATTATAAATAGTACAATAAACATTGCGTGATTGCCTCCACATGGTTTAAGTGGTCTGACTCAATATTTAAGGTGTTCCAGAAAACGGATTTAAAATCCCTTTATATAGTGTTTACTTGTGAATTTGTACATAGTCTACACTTAAATAGTTTTAGCTGAATAATCTCGTCAAAATGGTTGCGCACATACATCAGTTGCGAATAGTCTCGCATCTTAAGGTGTTACTAGTCACCCTCTTGTACCTTCGGGATAAAGTTACCACTAATATGTGACGTTTGCTGCGGAAAATTTCTGGTGTCAATCTCGGATATATCCACCGTGTTCACATTTGCCCAGCGCCATGCAATATTTTGAAAGCCCAAAGCCTTCCGTTGTTCTTAGTATACCGTTCCTCATCCTGGTGGCTCACAGATAGTCGTATTATAATTCTGATCATACAGCACCCTTTGCACGAATCGTCCAAAGTTTGGCCGATATGCCTATATTGGTGCAAAGCTGATCTGTGAAACGTAGTGTTAATCAGTTTCTGTGAAAGACAATTTTCTGAACTGTATAATTCCAATATTTCCATGTTATGCACCTTGGGCTGTTCTCTGCTATCTCACTGTACTCAGGTTCTTATCTATTTTCCTTGCATATTTTCTTCAGTCATTCTGGATCCTGACGGGATGAATTACAGGGTGTACTTTTTATTTCTTTGATAATAGGAAAAACTTCCTGTTTCATTTTCAAATTTAATTCGATTAAGTCCCAACATCTCGCTATATAATGTAAACAGAAAACGAAAGTAGAACTAACTGCAGAGAAGTAGTTCTGCTAAAAGCGACACGAAAATGAAACAATAATTGTAAGAAGACCGAAATGAAAAGGTGTGCTATATAGTTTCGATTGCATATGATGCCAAGAAGAGATATAACATCGATGTCCCATAATTGGCGAAGGTATGCTATTTTGAATGATCGTTGTGCCACTTGAGAAAACAGAAGTCGGATGAATAAACTACGAAGTTGTACATCAGTTTGATGTAGTTTCCTTTTGTTCCTTTGAAAGGGATTGGAAAGCTGAAATCAGGAGTACATGTGGGCGACGGTTAACCATCAAGAATAGTAACTCTCTGACAAACGAAGATTGGGTTGTTCTACGTAATAAAAGCGGTTTAATTGTAATCGGAACAGTAACATTTAAACGTCCACCCTGCGCAATAAGACTTATGTAAGCTTTTATTTTTCTCAACGTTTCATGTTATACCTCTAGTAAAATCCAAACAATGCTTCTGTTTCATGTCATTCTGTTTCCTTGCTTGTTGGTTTATTTGTTTGTTTTTTGTGGTCTTGATGATAACTTCTAATATTGAGCATGAAGATACGCCAGTAGAAAAGTTTTAAACTCACTTTGTATATGGTTGATTTATTGATGAAGAATTATACATAGCCAACACTTCTAAAGCACTTTCAGCTTGAACAACTGTCACCCAAAACTTCCACTGCAATCAAGATTCAAAAATAGTCACATCTACGGGTTACTAGTCACCTTCTTGTACCACTCTCCTCCAGGAGAAGACGATCTTAACTTTATGAATTCTACTGACCTGCCTCTATTTTCCGTGGAAAATTTTCTGCTATCAATCACGGATCTTTCTACCACGTTCACAGTGATCTTTCCACACTTGCCCAATGCCTCCAGTTGTTTGAAAACCCAAAGTCTTCTATTGTCCTTGGTATACCATTCCCCATCATGTAGACACACAGATATACGGGGTATGTCACTGATTCTACAGCGCCCTTCGCACAAATCGTCTAATGTTTGCCCTATAGACCTATATGAATGCAAACTTCGCCTGTCAAACATTGTGTTGATCGCTTTTTGTGAAAAACGAATTTCAGAAGGATATAATTCCAATACGTCCATGTCGTGCAACGTCGTCTCTTCTCTTTAATCTCACTGCACCAGTTTCCTTGTGTGCTGTATATATACTTTATCACTGCGCAACTGTTACAAATTTAGAACAAGGAAAGTCCAATCTATTTTAAAATACTCATGAAAGGACATTTATATAGCCCAAAAAAGAATACTGACATATATTATTTAAGATTCAATTATACAATAGGTTAATAATAAAAACACTACCTCCTTCTATCCGTGGGAATGGGCATGCCTATGGCCATATTTTCTCCTTTTGAATTTTGTTTTTTCTATATTTACTTCATTCATTTGGGATCCCAACTGGACTGACTCCTATTTTAGCATTTTGATACACATTAAACATTCATGTTTACTTTTCAAAACTTATAAGAAGAAGCCCCAATAAATGCTTTAGAAAGTAAAAGGAAAACGGAAGTGGAACTCGCTGCAGTGGAATAGTTACAATAAAAGCAACTCTATATCAAAAAAAAGAAAAACCATTTCGCATGGAAACTAGAAAGGTCGAACGGTACGCGACATAGTTTTGGTTTCATATGATACTTGGAAACGATTCAAAAAGTATATTCAAAACTTAAGCGAAGAGGTGAACATCTTTAAATCTTAGTCCATTTTGCCAATTGAAAAGACTGCATAGATATATTTTCTGTACGAACCATCCGCCTTTGTATAATCTTTGATTTAGTCTCGCTTTTTAACTTTGCACGGAATTTAAATGTTCAACTCAGAGCTATATGTGGGTAATGGTAAACAATATAAAAATAGTTTTGGGATAAGAGAATGATGGGCTATTATAAGGCATAACCAGTTTCGTTAGAACTTTATCAATCTCGATCGTAAAGGCCTAATATGGTATTGTTACAAGCCAGGGGTCTTTGCTTGACCGAGCGGAGTCAAACCCTGGCGCGATTCCCGCTAGAAGTCATAAGTTTACCCCAAATTTCCAAAGACTTCTATACAACGACAGTTGTAAGTTAGAAAGCCCGACGTGTCCATTCTATACATAAATTTTACTCTAATCAATGTAAAACCACAGATTTCCCAACTTGCCAAATATCTATCAACCGCACGTTTGCATAGTTTCCCTTCATCAACATTCCGTACCGTCAGCAGTTCACGCCGTAGAAACTCTACAAATATCCCCTACCACAGAGAACTGTTTTAACTACGCCACCTTAGGCCAGTCAATCCATGGTTCCAAGGCACATTACGCCAATACAACTACATCACATTTGCCACCATGGCGACATAAACGGTCTCTGCAGAGTCCCTTCTCATTTTATTCCATTGTGTAATTTGCTGGTTTCTTACCGTAAATACTGCCACTGCAGTCACAACACCAATGTACACCACTAGATTTTAATAAGGACTACATTATGACAGGGACAGTCATGCGGTTTGGGTCGAATTCGCTACTCACTGACCATGGCATCATGGAAACTCATTAACACTTTCTCTCCGTGACGTTTGCTCCTAATAATTGGCTAATTATTTCGGGCTACGGAATATTTCCATTGCACCGAATTCCAATAATCAAACAAGTAAAATCACACAAATCTAAGAATTCCTTAAACGGGGCGCTATAACCAAATGCGCATCTCCAAATGCAGCAAGGCGGGTGAACAGACCACTTGTCTGAATCGTCATTTGTCTAAAACATAAGGTTCCTACGAAGGCTGAAAAAACAATGTCAATAACGTTAAACTGAAGCCTATAACCGAGCATATTTCCGTATGGTGGAAAACAGACCACAATAACGTCAAATCGTTTGGGTTAGCTCATTTTGTTATTTTATCTTTGACTCTTTGTTTATATCTTATAGTGTGTTTCGTTTACTCGCCGGGTCACTCAATTTTGGTCGTTCACCCGCCCTGCTGCTATAAATTAAACAGCCAGTATAAATATTATCAATAATGAATATTGGAGAACCACACTCAGCTAGATTAGCTCGAGAGCGACTGGAGGCAATTAAAAAATATTTACCTGTTCGTGATTTTGTTAAGCAACAACTACAATCACGTCAGGAATCTCAAGTTGAATTTGAAGAGGATACAAAACAATTATTTCAACCTATCACAGAAACCACTAAAGGTCTTCTTCCAACGTTAGAGAAAACCGCTGAAGCAACTGGAAAAATAGCAGAAAGAACTAAAAAAACAAAGAAGATTCTACGAGAACTTCCAGCTGAAATAGCTGCTGCTCAACCAATGCGAGAAATACTTGAAGGTATTGACCAAGCTCGTGCTGAAATAGGTGATATAAAAGATCGTATACCGGAACCAGAAAAAGAATCAGAAGCAAGAGCCAGGGTTAATCTGGTTGACAAGTTTACCGAAAAAGCTATTAATCTTATTAGAAAAGCCGAATATTTAAAATTAATTGAGATTGCTGCGAGAAGTTATTATGATCGAAAACAATATTTAAAATCTGAATTCGCTGATGATCCCGTAAATGAGGATACTTGGCACAAATGGATATATCGCATATACTATAACGTTAATCAAGCTCGAAACAGCGATTCAAAATATACTGACTATAAAAATAAGGTAGATAACTATATTGCACAACAACAACAGTTATCACCACCACAACAACAATTATCACCACCATCAACTCAACAAATACTAACAGCAAGCACGACAACAAAAACAACAATCTCCAAAATCACGAATACCATTGCCACAATCTCCAAAACAACAGAAACCAAGCAAAAAGGAAGAGGAGGAAGAAGAATATTGGCCGTTAGACACCTCTTCTGGCAGCGCAACTGGAAGTGGCCTTACTAATCAAGGAAGCGGTTTTATTAATTGTCCCAATAACGTCCTTGCTGATGTTGAACGATTAGAAATCCTCATCGGAGGAAAACGAGCTGGTAATAATTCCCCAGAAATAATTAATGAAGCAGCTGATATCTGTAAACGATTATTTACAGGCGGTATCATGGATATTAATGTGTATAGCTCTCTCATTAATGAAATCGCCGATGACTACCACAGTGATTGAGTCTGTAATTAAATACAGTTACTATAATAAAATGATCGTACATAGTACTCAACGTAGACCAACCATGGTCAGGGTAATAAATTCACGATTACCAGTATACAAAACAACCAACGGAGATGGACTAGGTGATGTTGTTCAGGGTCTATTTAGAAGGATAGCCCCAAAAGCAATACCGATTGCAAAGCAACTGGGAATGAAAGCTATTGATGTTGTTCGTGAAAAAGGTATTGGTACTGTTGGTGATGTTGCTAGTAAAGCATTCTCAGCAATCAAGGATAGACTAGCACGATTACTACGACGAAAACCTCAGCCACCGGTGAAACTGGCCAGCACCGAAGTGATGCCCGCAAATATTAGTAAAATAATAAATCAAGCTGCGAATCAAAAACTAGCAGAGTTGGCTAGTGTACCAATGTCAGAAAAAGAAAAAAATATAACCGCTAGTCTGATAGCAGGAAGTGGTCTTCGTGTTAGACGATAGCAAATATAATAAAGATGTTCAAACGTGTATCTGATCCCGCATTTGACATGGACGCACCAGTACTCAAGGATGAGTCTGTGCGTCATTATCAATATTATTCTTATGATGCACGAATTCCAGATCAGCGTGGAAGAATTGAACTTCAAGTTCAAGAAACAAGTAGGTATTTCTTACCCGCTGAAGCATTTATTGAAGTAGAAGGTGAAATTTTAAAAACAGATAACACTGAATACAACGCTGATGTTAGAGTTGGTTTTGTTGATAATGGCATCATGGCGTTGTTTGATAGCGCTACGTACATGATTGACGGAAAAAATATTGAATCAATTCAAAAAGACGTCGACGTTGCAACGACGATACTTGGCCTTGCAAGATACAGCGATGATTATTCAAGATCAGCTGGTCCATCAATGATATTTGTAAAGGATACTTCTGACCGCCCTGACAACAAACAATATGATATAAGACGACCAAGAAACTTCGCCGGCGCCGCTGACTTTGATGTAAATCCGGTGGTTCATGGTGCTAATTTTGAATTTAACTTAGGATTTGCAGCACGTAGATCAATGTTGAAAGGTAATAGGAGAGCGTTTGCGTGTACAATTCCACTGTCACATATCTTTGGATTCTGTAGAAATGTCAGAAAAGTCATTTTCGGAGCTAAGCATACAGTTGTACTTGTACGAAAAGCAACCGACGATGATGCAATATGGCGACCTATTGGTGATGCTGGTAAAGTAATTCTGACAAAACTTTCATTGTGGATGCCAGTAATGAGTCCATCAATATCTGAAGAACAAAAGTTACTTTCTTTCATGGACAGCGGCGGTAAGTCGACGCTATCATGGCTAACAATGACCACAGATTCTATCCAGAGTAACATCAATGGTTTATTTACATGGCAAATAGCTTCTCAGCAGGGTGTTTCTGCACCGCGACATATATTATTGCATTTCAAGATGCTGCACGGGTAAATGATCAAACGCGTAGTATTATGATATTTGACAATCTTGGTGTTTCCGAGGTTTCGTTGAGGATAAATGGACATCAAGAACCATCCGAGGATATTTTATTGAATTTCCAGCAAAATCATGTAGCACGTGCATATCACCGTCTGATGACGTTCATGGGGCGTGATCAAAATGTTGATACTGGTTTACAAATATCACAGTTAGATTTTACAACGTTGTATCCAGTATATTACTTTTCACTCGAACATTTAGATTTAACTAGACAATCAGTAGTTGATATACATTTTCGAGCTCGTGTGACAATAGGAGCTGCTAATTACAGAGCAATTGCTGTTATACTCAGCGATAAATCAATGTTACTTGAAGGTGTTGGTGGACGAATGAGAGTTGTTGATGCTCCAGTAGAAAACATGTAATTAGATCGTTTATGAATATTATAATGTCATATAATCACGTTAGTGTTACCCTGACTCCTGGTCAGATCAAAAGGCTAGAATCAGCATCAAAAAATAACTGTGGAATAAAAATATCGCTAAAGAAAGAACAGATGAGCGGTGCAAATAAATTATCGTTATCAGAACGTCAGTTCAGAAACTTCAATGAAGCCAAAAAATCAAATAAAGGTATAAAACTTAATCTTTCTGCGGGAGCTATCAAAGACATCGCTAAGACGGGTGGTATATTTCCACTTCTTGCAGCTATTCCAGCATTAATAGCCGCTGCAGCCCCACCTGTTGCGAAAGCAGCTGCATTAGGTGCTGTTGGAACCGCTGCTGGAATGGCATTAAAAAAAGCAACCGGACAGGGAATAAAAACCTCCAAAAAAAGGGAAGGGGTCTAAGGTTGCCAGGGACCCCATATTCATGGTACGGAAAGGGTCTAAGACTTCCCGGGACAGTTCATTGATTCTGCCTATGTATAATTTTGATTGACTCGATGCTGCTAAAAAATTAAAAATAAAAAACTTCAGAGGTGTTTTTATGCGTGATCAATTACCAAAACAACCAAACAATATTGAAACCGGTATTATTAATCTCGATAAAAACTCTGGCTCAGGCACTCACTGGGTTACGTATGCAATTGATCCGCGTGGAATTATTTATTTCGATTCATATGGACTAGCGCCACCAAAAGAATTTTTAGAATATGTTAGCAGCATGCAAAGTACTCCAATCTGGTATTCAACATTACCAACACAAAAAATAACTGATCCACCAATATGTGGTCGTGAAGTACTCGCTGTACTTGATGCTGTATCAAAATCAACAAAACCACCTCATAAAGTCGTGCATGAATATACTACGTTGTCACATTTAAACAGACATTAATAAATATAATGGTAGATATTTACGGAAGATCTTCTCGTGGTAAAGCTCAGCAGCAAGCTGATTTATCTAAATATGCAACTCTTGATCAGCTCAGAAATGAGATTGATGATTTATTAAACATTACAAGTGTGGATCAAAATGAAGTCGTTATTTTTCAGGATAAACAAGGACGATTAAAGACAAGTAATATACAACTGCCAGATGTACTCATACGAATTCCTACCGCAGTTGTTGATAATATCGTTACTTTTACTGATCAGGGTAAAATACAAGATTCCGGTAAGTCACTCAACGATTATATCAAGAAAGCTGGTGATTCATTCACGGGTCACATTATCATGAATCAAAATAAAATTACAGGCCTTGGAAACAGAGCCGCAGATACAGACGCCGCAACAAAAAGATATGTCGATGATCAAGAATCTAAGTACGTATTAGTCAACGGCGGTATAATGCGTGCATTTCTCAATATGAATAATAATGGTATTAATAATCTTAGAACACCAGAATCTGATTTTGATGCTGCAACAAAAAAATACGTCGATGATAAGGAAATTCCTATGACAACTTCGCTAAAAACAATCAATGACGAAATGACTACACTCAATGCTACTTTTTCTAGACATGTAGAAACGTTTTTAAATTTTCGTAGAAACATAAACAAAACCATTAAAGAATTTTTGGGGGAACAACCAACCGTTGACATAAAACTAGCCGACGTTAACACGAGACTCAACGACATTGTCAGTGGAATACCTAATATTGTTCAAAAAACTAATCTGATTAAAATTCCACACGGACAAATTAAAAATATCGTGTATACAGTAGCATCGGGATCATCAACATGGACACCACAAAATAACACTCTCGAACATACCGCAGAAGTAACTGGGTTATACAGGCTGTCCATGTACGGTTTGGAAATTACTGCGGCCGCTTCATCATCACCGAATGTATATCATAATCCTCTACTGGTGATGATAAATAAGAACATCAAAGAAACATTTACGTTGACGTCAACGGAAATGCCCCCGAGACGTTACTGGTGGTGTCTGGAATTCGTAGCTGAAACTCCTTAATTAATTACTTAACGTCATTGTATAATGGATCAAACCTTAGTGACAAAGTCACTAGTGACGGAGTCACTTATCGACGTTCAACGTCACAGATACAGTCAAATGTGTAAGTGTCAGATTGAATTAAAAAATATAATCGACGATTATACAGTAAAAGTAAAAAAAATATCGCAGACGTATGGTTGTCATTGATATAGTTGTTTACTCAGTTTCTGCTATTATTGCTGGAGCCGGATTATTATTATCAACGATAACAATGACAGCGCCTGCAGTTATAACAATTGTCGTTTCAACTTCAACGACTATCGCAGGCGTTCTCAGTATTATAGCTAAAAAGATAGTTACATGTACAAATGATAAATTACGCGAGTATATAATAAAATTACACACAGCAACAGCAGCCTATTCTAAATTATCCTCGTATATTTCGTTGTACCTCAGCGATGGTAAAATATCGGATGAGGAGTTCGCAACGATAATTAAAACCTACGATGAAGCATTCAGAATCGCTAGCGATTCTAGTGACTTTGTCACTCGCAATAGCCAAGGTGAAAAAATGGAGAATTAAATAATAACAATAATAATAATGTCAGCGTCCTTGACTGAGTCCTCGTCAGCGTCGAGAGAATTACTTCAACAGATCGTCACTAATACAGCACCGTCAAAAACTACTATGATATCATTAAGTTCGACCAATCCTGAGTTTAGCGTTAACTTTCCAACCGCAATTCCTGCAAAAGAAATAGCATTAGCACAATTGCGAGTTTATTATAGCTGGCCAAATATTAGATCAAAACCATTTGGTGGACTACAGCCAAATAATTCATTAATATTTGCAAATAAGCCTGATGGAACTCCCGTTTGGCAAGTAGTTAGCATTCCAACGGGCAGTTATCAAATAGAACAGATCAACGATGAGTTTCAACGCAGGATTAAATCCATCACAGGAAAAGAATCAAAAATAGCAATTACTGCTTACGAACCAACATTATCAGCGGTGATTGAAATAAATTCTCCTGATCATGCTGTAGATATTTATCAAAGTTCGATTAGATCAGTATTAGGATGGCCTGAAGTTGCACTAGTTTATAAAGGCCCACCAGAACCACAACGATCTGATTTCGTTATAGATGTTAAAAAATTTATAAAACTTCCAGAATATCGAAACACTTATCCATTTATAGAGAATCCGGATGCTTATCGTGGTTATACACATTATACTCATTTTATAGATTTCATTCAAGGTAAGAAAGGTACAACAAGAATATCAACAATTAACGTTGAAGAAATTAACTCAAAATCAAGACCAATTAAATCTGAACATGAACGTGTACTGAATGATCTAAGAAATTTATTTTCCAGCATCAACACTTTTTATGACGATGATTTAAAAAATCAAATAATTGAAACAATACAACATCTGAATCAAGTTGCATCAGACTTAGAATATACAAATAAGTCTATCGTTGACAGAGAAAAAACATTAAACGCACCGGCAGATAGATTTTTTAGTACTTACTTAGTTAATGAAGACGGCCCAATTCAGCGTGTAAGTTATAAACGTTTATTTACAACAGTGTTTCTTAAACATTATGGAATTACAGAAGAACAGCTACCAACATTTATAATTTCGAGATTTAACTCTGAAAAGCTAAAGAAATCAGTTAATGATCTTATTGATGAACACTTTAAAAGAATATGTAATTCATGGAGAAAATTAATCCCGCCACCAACCGTTCTTAAATATAATAATGATCCATATGGTGGAGGTCGCCATATCTCACCTGATATTGTTAATATAACATCAACAATCGCAGTCAATCTAATATGCGATGCAGTTGATAGTAGTTATCAAGTAGATCTTTCAAAGTCTAACCAGGTCCAGCAAGGATATATATTATATTCATTCAGTATTCAAGCACCCCCCGGTTTTTTAATTGTATCTGAGCCAATTAATCAAGTTTATCTACGTGTACATAATCCATTATTGTCAAGAATAAATTTCAAACTCACCGATCAATCAGGAAATATTCCTGATTTAAGAGGAGAAACATTAGATATTAATTTGCATATACGCTCATAGAACGTCTGAGTAAATATTATAATTAAGAGAAGAAAAAAAATAATGATTCTGAAATTTATTTATATTTTATAACAATATATTTGAGCAATAAAATAAAATACTTCTATATTCTCTGACATAAAATCAAAGAAAATAGTTATTTTGTTAATCTGCAACCTCTATCTACAATTGCGGAAGCTATACATTTATTATAGAAAATGTACACTTCCTCTCAAACACAGATAGAGCAGTTATTTTTTACTGATTTTTTCATGTCTGAGGTAATTGCACATGTAATAAAGCGAGATAACTCTGCTCTCTCTCTGCAGAGAAAATTAAACGATTATCTCCCTTACTACTACGTTTGATTTACAGACGACGAAGATATTTTGTTTTCGTTAATTATTTAGTGATTTATTTGTTCTCTGTAAGCAATTAGCTGTTAGTGAAGCAGCAATTTGTAACAGGGAGGGATATTGATGCATCTTTTGACTCTGATAACCTTAAATTCACGTCGGTTCATACAAGTGCGTTGAATTACAAATCAAAGTTATTTTTAGCTCTTATAACACATGTATTTTGACCTAACGAACGATAACTCATACAGAAAATGTAATATGCGATTATTTTCTGAATTATGTTTGAAAAATTGAAGTAAATTCACGCTACAGTTCTACAATAACTGATTTTATTCTATTACTAAATACAAGTCTAGAGTAATCACATGTAAGACAGTGCGAATAGTTATAGATTTAAATTTAACTATATATTCATAAGAGATGCGGTGGCCGAGGTGTTAAGGCGTTTGCACGCAGATCAACTTCTGTAGACTCGCTGTGTGTTCGAGTCTCCAAAAATACTAAAGATATATTATCTTGCATTCGGCGACAGATGCTATTTATAATTGGGGGGTCAGGGGAATCAAAGCCATAACAGACAAAATACACTCTCCCACCATACCACCACGTGGTGGGTGTACTTTTGCACTCCCCGGGGTTTGTGTATGGGGGGAGAGTGTACAAAATCTGTTGTGGATTTCGAGGATTCCCCGTCATCATCATTGTATATATTCATAATCATATAATCATATGTTTGTGCCGTCCAAAAATATAATCAAAATCATAATCATATGTATATATAATCATAATCATACAATCATATATTTGTGCCGTCCTCAAAAAATATAATCAAAATCATAATCATATGTATATATAATCATGATCATACAATCATATGTTCATTAGGATAAGTTTAGGATAAGTTAGGATAAGTTTGGATAAGTTTATGTTTGTGCTGTTAAGTTTATGTTTGTTGTTAAGTTTATGTTTGTGCTGTCTGCAAAAAATCAAAATCATAATCATAATCATATAATCATATGTTCATTAGGATAAGTTTAGGATAAGTTTATGTGTTGTGTTTGTGTCGTTAATAAAAATTACGGATCACCCTCTGAACTTTCTAGGATGTTGTTTGACAACCTAGGAGTTCACATGGGGGTTGAGTCTGTATAAATGTGTTTCGTCTAATTTCGAATATCCTCTGAGCTTTCTAGGATGTTGTTTGACAACCTAGGAGTTCACATGGGGATATATTTCGAATGCCCCTGAGCTTGCTAGAATGTTGTTTGGCAATCTAGGAGCTCATATGGGGTTGTGTTGTGATTATATGTTTTGTGAATATTTTTTATTTTAAAGAAATATTTATTATATAATGAACTATGAAAACATCAATGATATTATTTCTGCTATTAAAAAATTAAAACATGACGGAATAAAAATATCTGATAATCTTGATCCTCAGAAAATTATATGCGATTTTGAATCATTACAACAACGAAAATTTGAGAATAAATACACATTACCTTCCAATTATAGATTCGTGAAATTAATTTATCAATCTATGTTAGAATCCTTGGCAATGGTAAACGACACACAGGTGAAGCTATTTGCACCTCTTGCACGTTCAATCGAAAAAATAAGAACTGAATTGTCTCACGAGTACGAAAGAAAAAAGATTGTGGACAATCGTGTAATGCAATTGAGAAAAATTATGTTATTTGATTCTATCAAAAATGAAAGTGACACTGAGAGCAGCGACAGTGAAGGTGGACCTTTGACTGTGGTGATTGCTAAACAAAACCCTTGGCAAAATTGACAGAGTCGAACTATACAGTAAAAAAATATTTATTTATTCTGTTTTTTGTTATTTTAAGTTAAGAGGATAGAGTTATCTGACATATTCAAATATTATCCGCTGATCGTACTTTTTTGAATATGCAGACTTGTATGTTTTATTTGCGACAAATTGTACCGATCGTGGATATATGCAAAAATATCTGGCAGCTGCATTTATTGATGGAAAAGTTATTCCTTGGCCTGTTTCTGTATTTATGGCTTTAATAGCTCTATTTTTAAATACTTTACACCTTCCTGTATTTCCACGTGCGGAATTCTGACTCTGTGTAATAGCTTGCAGGTTAGATAGATGATTCTTTTTGGGATTTCCATCAATGTGATCAACTACAAGTCCATCTTTGATGACCACATAAAAACATTCGAATATGAACCTATGTGATAAATAACATTTTTTTTTGACTGGTATTGAATCTAAAATAACCAAATTTATCAAGATTACCGACTGGGTTTTTTAACCTGCAGTTTCTGATAGTACCATCTCGTGATGCTTCATAATTTTTAATGATTGAATGCGCCACAAATTCGTTTTGCTCCATTTATATATATAATATTATTTGTTTAAATCATTGTTTTGAAATCTGGCCAGATAATCTTCTACGGTTTTTATAGGAGATTTACCTGGCAATGTCAAAGTATTATTTTTTTTTTTGTCATAATATCGTTTTAATTCTCTATATTTTTTACCGCCGCATTTTACACATAACTGAGTTTTTCCTCTGACTCCAACACCATATTGCACACACGGTTTTGGTCCTAGACTACCATTTTTAACGCTTTGCATATGGTATCAGCAGAATTCATTCACGCATTCTCTGTTACAAGGAGAAGTATATCCGATTTTGAGCCAAATACATCGATTCTTTGTTTTAATCATTATATATATACTAAAATTTAATTTGAATATTTGTCTTAATTATAATATGGAGGAATTATCCGCCATTGAGCCTTCCGCAGTCTCAGCGGGAACTAGATTTGATCTTGACAGACTACCAGAATATAAATTTAGTGCTTCGATGCAAGATCTAGATTTAACAAATAAGGATATAACTAAACGTATCTGTGAAACCAAGGAGGAATCTCGTGATGATGGTGCTGCTCATGTGTGGTCAACATTTAGGATCGGAAATATTGTCAATACTATAATGAATGACAAACGAGGAAGAATAATTATTAACCACCTTGATGTTCAAAAATATTTTATTTTAATAAAATTTATTGTAAGGACAGACGACGATACTTGGATTATCCGTGACAAGCGTGATGCAGTCCGCATACAGTCGGGAAATAATATTGTTCTCTTGAGTAATAAATCCAAACCCGGAGTACTCACTGGTATTGACAAACCATATTATGAACGAGGGTACCCTGTGACTGCAGTTGTCTATGCAATATATCCGCTGAATAATAAACCTGACGTTGGGGATCTCAAACCGATGAGACTGTCAGAGTCAAGAATAAACTGTATAGCTGAACGAGTTACAGAACACTTTACCAACGCAATACGTGGTAATGGTTTAAAAGATTTACGACGTAAAAAAATAAATACATGGGCGGAAACTGTTAAAGATACTGGAGCATCTATCAAAGATGTTGCTGAGCTGGGAAAGCTATTAAAATTTCCAATAACAGTGAAGACGTTAGCGGGAGAGATTTTGTATAAATCGAAATATGAATCAAGAGAAGCTTCGATAGATATCATTGATCATAATGCACATGCATGGACTAATGCTGTAACAATATTTCCACGAGACAGAACGGTTAAATTTTATGATGGTCATATATTTGATTTTATCAGAAATATCAGTAAAAGTGACCCAGTATCTGTTTGGTTATTTCAAAGTTCAGAATATGATCATTATGATCAGTTTGTACGGCCCAGTGGCGATATTTATCGTACAGGGTCTCTTCATGAAGAAATGGAAAATCTTGCGCTGAAATATACTTCTGACGATGTCAAAGTTAGACAATTACTGAATAATTGTTTTACCGTTCCATCAGTCGCTGCTCACTTTGCTCAGGAGAAAAATTTATGGAAACCGACACGATTGGAATTTCTTGAAGATATCTAGAAAAGTTGTATAGTATATGGACACGGTGGATTATGGAATACTAAATACAAGTATAACGACGTTATCTCCGTTGATATGGTAGCGTGTTATCCTGGAAGTTTTCTGGGATACGGAGAATGTTCTAGATACTTTAAGAGATTCGGACATCCATCACACGAGATGACCAGAGTTGCAATAAACGGACCCTTACCAGATTTTGACTTAACCGGATTCGCATATATAGAATCATTCGAGTTTACAGAAAATCTCCATCCGATTACTTACACTTGGTTTGGAAGACATTTTTCAGAAAATGTTGGGTTCCAATAGTACTATTACGATATATGCTTGATGTTGGAATTTTAATATCATTGAAAGTAAATGAAGCAATTATATCGTATAGTCCACAGAAGCAAGTTTTGTTACCAGAACCAAATAGATTTAATATTGATGATGCCAGGAAAGAATTTCCTGATCTCAATGAAGATGACATTATTAAAATTACTAATAATATACGTAAATGCAGGGACGAGCACGATGAGAAACTTGCAAAAGATCTTGGTAGAAAGATAATCGGTAAATTTACACAGGGAGGATCATACGATTATAAACGACACTGTACAAGATTGATTATGGACGATGCTGAGCTCGATTTTATAATCGCTGATACAACGGAGAAAAACACATTTATAAGCCGATGTAATGCTTGTTTATCAGACGGAACCAAACTAGGCACGATTGTGAGCTATATTGATGGCGACTCACCGCAGTTTACTCATTTAAGATCTTCAATGCTAGCCTATGTTTCGATAAATCTATTGTCGATGATAAATAGATTTCCTCGTTATGCTGTCAGAGTTGCTACGGATTCGTTTTATAAACATAAAAAATATACAGATTTATTAAAACCGCTACTTGGTAATGGTCAATGGGGGTCTTGGAGAATAAAACAAGAAAATATACTCAGTTATTCTAAATCTGCCGACGTTGAAATTAAGGAAATATATTACAAAAATAATAATCAAGTATCAAAGTCATCTGCACCATCTCTGTATGATCCTGTGGCTAGACATAAGGCTGTTTATCTTAATGGATGCGGTGGTTCAGGTAAAACAACTCGTGCGATTAAATTATTCCTGAACAACCATTCAGATATAATTGTTTTGACACCTACACATAAACTCGCCAGAGAAATAAAAGAACGAGGAGTAAAAACATGTACATATCATAGTTTCTTCAGATGGTGCGGAGACACATGGACTCCTGAGCGAATGGATGAGGAATATATACCTAAATATATTATCTGGGACGAGGTGGACACGGTGTCGTTAGAAATATTGAAAACATTTCTTGATTGGTTATTGACAAAGAATACTGCTGTAATAATGTGTGGCGATCATGGTCAACCACCACCCTTTATTGGACAGTCTCCACATGAATGGCTGAAGAATAATGTAGATTATTATGAAGAAATAAATGATGACCATAGAGCTATTGATGAACCGCTGAAAGAACTTAAAAGGTTAATCAGACTACAGCCAGATAAAATACAATGTGAGATAATGCGTAAAGTAATTCCAGAAACTACCATGAATGATTTTTTTTTTTTTTTTAGACCTGCTGATTTGATAGTCGCAAGTAGAAAGATAATTCGTGATGAACTGCAGGAGAAATTATTTCTGTTACATAAAGAAAAGTTTTCAAATCTGCTTGTACCATTATGTTATCGCCCAGCAGATACTCGACGACAAAATATTGAAGTTGAAATTCCTGGTGATGGAATACAAAATCTTGTACTGAATGATATTGTTTTGGTTACTGTTGATGTTGTTGAGAATGCGCTGAGTATGGATAAATCTCCATGGACGTTAGGATACGCTATAACGATTCACTCGTCACAAGGATTAACTATTTCTGATACAAATATCTGGATTATAGATGATCGGATCGAATGGTCAAATTTAGTCTATCTCGCAGTTTCTCGAGTCAGAAGAATATATCAACTACATAGGGTTATTATGAATTTTACAGAAAATAATAATCAGACTGTTAGTAATGACGTAATAAGAAAAAAACTATCTGGTTATAAGCAATGTGATAAAAAAAAATAAGCGTGACTTTGATATTGATACTGAATTTATTATAACACTAAAACAACGACAGAATAATCATTGTGCAAACTGTAACTGTAATATGTTATGGCAATATTCGAATAATAATCCAAGACAATTTACCGTAGATAGAATTAATAGTGATCTTGGTCATACACGTGATAATGTGATGCTGACCTGTCTTGAATGTAATCGACGTAGAGGTTCTAGTTTACATAAGTGTAGGTGGTGGTAATTGTGTGTCTTTAGGAATTATTTGTAATTGTTCACGCACAAATCCACGTTGAGGAGCCGTCGAATCCAGTCTGTAGATTACAGGTCTACCTGTGGATCTAACCACGCTAGAAATTTTATGTGTAGTCACGCTCCAGATAGGATCAGTTGCTCTTTTCTTACTACCTTCAAGTTCACCAGGTTCGTATAAGTATCTTACAGTTACATTACGTAATACTGGTTGAGAGGAAGATTCACGGCGTTGTATTGGTATATATTTTTTTGTAATTGCATTAGAAGGTTTCATGGAAGTTGCACGAGTAATTTCATTATTTAACGCAGCTATCACACTTGGTAACCTTGAAACCCATTCTCGAGATCTCTCCCCAGATTTAAAGTCAGTAGATATTTCCCTTGCATATTGATATCCAAATAACCGCTCAGCAAGTGTTCGATTAAATCGTTCAACGATTGCCTGATCACGATGAATTTCAGTGTGTCCTCGTCTAATTTTAACGTATGTTTATTCATCAACGATAATACCGCACCAAGAAATTCTTTGCCAGGATCAACTTGTAATAACTGTGGCCATCGTAGACCACCACGCTGATAAATTCGTTCAAACGCAGATGCAACTTTAGATGCTGTCTTTGTTGATAATGGTTCCGCTTCCTTATATCTACTTGCAACGTCAACGACAGTCAATGAGTATTTGTACGTGCGTGATTGACGTCTACCAATTTTAATGGTGTCATGTGGTAAAAATAAAATATCTGCTTGATGAACTTCATTAGGGGTGCTGACATCAAAATGTGCGTACTGAATTTTTTTAGGTGGTGGTAAATAAATTTGCCATATTGCCTGTCGTGCTAACCAAGCTGCAGCAACAGAACGTGAGACTTTTGCTGCTTCAGCAAGTTTACTAATCGCTGCTCTGCCCCTCCAATATCCTCTTGGGCTATAATAAATGGATTCCATTATAATAGTTATATAATTAATTACCAGCCCCTAGCATTATTTTACCTTTCATGGCAGTTTTTACTAGAAAACTAGCGAGTTTTTCTCTGACAGATTTATTGGGTATAGAATTTAACGCATGAATTAATTTTACATCTGCGAGATGCCGTTGTTGTAAATCTTTACTTTTATACGCAACATCATGAACATGACACGCATGATCAATCTTATTTACTGGATACTCTCCTGGTCTTGGTTGATCTTGATCATCAAGTCGGATATCAAGTCGAGTTCCAGGACCACAATAATTATATCCAGGAAGATGTTTTTCCCCCGGATATTTAGCCCATGGAGTTCCTGGTAATTTCCCTAATGAAGCAGCGATATCTCCACCGTTGACTGACAAGTCAAGAGGAGAAAATTTATATTTTTTTGTGCCACATTCTATACATTTACCTGTGATTGCACGTCTTTTATTTTTTGTTGTTATTGTTGTTAATCCAGTGGTATGGGTAGGTGCTCTGCATCGAACGCAATATAAACTCATGTTATTTATTATATGGATATAATTGACTTTTCTGCGACACGAAAACAAGAACCAGTAAAACACCATCCAGCATTACCGAATTCTATCAGAATGATCATAATAGGCCCATCTGGATCTGGTAAGACACAATTATTACTTAATCTGATAATGCGATGGCTCAAGTGGGATAAATTATATTTGGTAGCACCATCTGTAGATGATCAACGATGTTACGAAGTACTTAAAGATTTTAATGAAAACGCAAAATTGCTGAATGAAAACGGTAATGATTTTGTTGACTTTATTACCGATATTGATGAAGCCCCATCTGTAGATGACCTAGATGGATTTATTAATAACCTCGTAGTATATGACGATATTATGTTAGAGAAACAATCAAATCCAGCTGGAATATTTTCTCGAGGTAGACATAAAAATACTGACGTGATCTATGTTACTCAGCGATATACACAAATTCCAAAAGTGATCAGAGATAACTGCAATATTTTAGTCGTGTTTAATGAAGTAGACAATTATACCTTACAAAATATTTATTATACTTGGTGTTCAGGGGATATGGACATGATCAAGTTTAAAAACTTCTTTTCAAAAGCACAAGCTGTTCCGTTCGGATTTATTACAATAAATTTACATGACCCAAGATCTAGATATCGTATAGGTCTGGATAAAATCTTTGGTTAATTAAAGCAACAGGGCGGGTGAACGACCAAAATTGAGTGACCCGGCGAGTAAACGAAACACACTATAAGATAAAAGCAAAGAGTCAAAGATAAAATAACAAAATGAGCTAACCCAAACGATTTGACGTTATTGTGGTCTGTTTTCCACCGTATGGAAATATGCTCGGTTATAGGCTTCAGTTTAACGTTACTGACATTGTTTTTTCAACCTTCGTAGGAACCTTATGTTTTAGACAAATGACGATTCAGACAAGTGGTCTGTTCACCCGCCCTGCTGCTCCAAAATTTATTACAGTATTTATAGCTCCCCTTATACCATTATTACACACACACACACACACACACACACACACACACACACACACCTATTTAATTTGAAAACTCCTTTATACATGAGATAAAATCATAGTAATACAAGAAATATGATCATTTTAGGTGATTTAATGACTTCAATAGCCTATTTCTTTTTGTTACGATTCAGTGATTTTAAACTAAGTAATAGAAAGAAAGTGAAATCAACAAGTTTTGTAAAATTCAACGAATAATTTATTTGTCTAGAGTGCAAAGTGAAAATGTAAAAGGAATTTACAGTATTGTGAATTAAATACAAACTTACTCTAAATGTTATATCACAATTTCATAAGTAGAGAGTGTTCCGAAAGAATTTATTAAAAGACGCCTGACATTTGCCAGACCAATGAAATTTGCGTTTCTTTCTCAATAAATTGGTCAGGGATTTTATATTATAGGAAAATTGGAGCAAAATTTCCAATAATATCCAGCCGTACCTAAAAGCTGCATCAGATGGTTTTTACTAACATGCACTGGGAATTCAGAGATAGTTTGATCTTAACTTCTTCAGGTTAACTTGACAATTCCAATATGTCCAGTAAATGTAGTACATGCACGGCAAAACTCAATTTTACCTAAATTCACTGTCCAATTTGCAGATGATTTTTCCAGGTATTCTTGGCTTTAGAAATGAATCTGTGTAGCTGACACTGTTGACGTTTCTACAGTCATTACATATTGGGAATGTATCTGTTGCCTTCGGCACACAGCAGATTGTGAACTCACAATGTAGCAAAACAACGAGCAAGACACAGTTGCAAAAACTTATTTTGAAAATTAGAATTATGCAATTATAGCTTGAATCATTCTCTTCAGTTTACCTATTTCCCCCATTGAAATATAATCGGTATATCTCTGTTACAGGTATCCTTAGATAAAACTCCATTTGTGCTTGTCTGCTTGTGTGTGTTCGACAATATGAAGCGATCTTTCTTACAGTAAAATAGTCTATTTCACTTGGTTAATTTTCTTAAAAACAGTATAAGTTTTACAAACATTTAAAAAGGGGAAATAAGGTGTCTCGGGAGCATAGGTTACGGAAGAGTTCATTCTACTTCAGAAATAGCTGTCAAAGCGATTCGTCCCGACTTGACGGAAACAAGGTGCATTTTATAATAAGTTCTTCCATTCATTGAGGACTATTATGTATGTTTTATTTGTTTGTTAATACAGAACATTGCCAGATTCGAAGATTCTGCTTGTTTTAGTTTATTCCTCTTTTTGTACACACGAGCTGATCACGAGATTATGAAAAGTTGAACAAAATTGTCAAAATCTTTCTCTCTAATGCATCAATATTATACAGTGTTTATTTAATTTTACAAGAAAATGTTGGAAATAATTATTGTATGTTTACCACAGGTCCGAGTATTATCAACGCTAATATGACGTACTTTTTCCTTATAATATTGGGGGAGCAGTATTGTGGAAATTCCCGCTATGTTCAGGTATCATTTGTTGGATAGATGTTTTCATCCTTCTTATTGACAAATAATATAACAGTTAGTAATACTGTGCTGCAAAATGAAAACATACGAATTTTTTTTTAAATAATTGAGGGGTTTTATTGGTTTAAACATACTTAATTTGCAAAATTATACAACAGGGGTCGGGCTAAAAGTTTATACCACATTAGATTAGCCCTGCTAATACTTTTACAGTGGTACAAATTACTTAAAAATATGACATGCAGAAGAGTAAAATTAAAAAATAAATTATGTGTGCTGATAACTAAAGGATGAAGCTTTGAAAATATGGAACAGAAGAGATATATCCAAGAAAAATAAAGAACGATGTTACCAAACTTCGGATAGAATATTGTTTCGTATGAAATTTACCTACATCACTATCAGTTGATCATTATACAGTCTGAGGAAGAGTAATACTAATAATTGCAACAAGCTCTTTATAATCAAGAGGAAAATATAAACATCAATTAAAACGCCTCGTGTCTTGAATATACCTTTGAAACAACTTAAAAATATTCAAACTTTGCTCCGTTGCAAGTTCGTGTGTACCAAAAAAATGTTTGTGGAGATCGGGGCAGACATTTTTTTTAAAGACTAATTGATTCTGCGTTTAAACTGTGCATTGAGTGCATCTGGAAATATAGCGATATCCACTTTCTGCTTCTGCCCCACAGTTGCATAAGGGACTGTCTATCAGGCGATTGTCGTACTGATACTTTTTATACGGTGTAAGAATAAAAACAAGACCCTCCAGGAGGAAATGGGGGGGGGGCTTGTTGTCAGACAACGTCGATATCTTTTCCTTTCTTCCATAAAATTAAAACCCATTTTGTCGCTAACATGAATTAGTTCTACTCTGTTCTTTGAATCCAATACAGTTGTCACCAGTGACTGCCTTATTCCATGAAAACAAGTGATCATTTGATCTTCAGCAAAAACCATGTGAGTGCCTCAGAACAAGTGTAGTAATTTTAGTATCAAGTGTTACACTTGTTCAAAAATCTTCATTCTTCATTTATATCGTTGTATGCATTTTCATGCTTATGGATCGGTGCATATATTATTCTGTCTATAACTCTATACATCAGTGTGTGTGTGTGTGTGTGTGTGTGTGTGTGTGTGTGTGTGTGATTTGGATTTTTAATGTAGCTTTAACAATTTTTCAGTCGTATCGCTACGATGTCTGCAGTGCTGCAAAAGTGTGGCAGTTTATAGTGATGCCTAACATTGGGGCATCATGCTGCTGACATGTAGCATGATGTCCCACCCAGTCCCATTATCCTGACACCAGGCCGACCAGTCCAAACACTAACCTCTAGTACCATTTTTGTAAGTCTTTGGTATGACTCGTCCGGGGATCGAACCCACGACCTCCCGCATCCGACGCGGACGCTTTAACCACTAGGCCACCGGAGTGGTATTATATATCAGTCTTATACCCGTTATTGTTGTCTGAAAATCAACCCTGTAAGGGCTGGTGGATTGATATAGCAATCTTCGATTAAAAGAAAAGTGGTACAGACGAAATATAAAGATGTCCTTACTAAAACTCGATATAGATTAAAGTGATCTTACATGCCGTAATTGCGTAAATATCCCAAATTTAGATAAAATTATAAAGCGATGATAATTTGATTAAAACTTTTGAAAGAAAATGACCACGCATGGGTTTTACGTTGTAATTTTTGCAGAGTTTATGTTTTGTTTTAAAATAAAAATAATGCACACGAATAGTTTGTATTTCATTTAAGTGTTGCAAATAGTCCTTGCATATTTTGACAGCTTTGAAAATATCATCTAACATGCAATGATACTGGGTTTTATTGTAATAAGAACACTGCATCCTTCTCTCTTTAGCAATTTGAATACCTATTTTTATATTTTCGTCCTTCAAAGAAAAAAACCTCCGTGCCTGCTTTATTCACCTATTATCTCGTTTGGATGAATTATAGTCTACTTGTTTACGTGTATTATTATATATATCTGACTCCTGTTTTAATATTCTGTTAAAATGAAATATTAACGTTTAGTTTTCAAACCTAAACAAAAGACGACCCAACTTGACACTGTATAAAGTAAACGAAATATAAAGTAGAATTCGCTGCGGAATAATAAAACTTCAAAAATAAAAATGAAAGTACTTTCTATAGATAGTCTATAAAGGGTAAAATCGTATGTCAATAATTTCGATCCATAGGATACTTGGACCAGATTCAAAGCCCATTCAAAAGTAGGCGAAGGTAGACTACATCGTACTATTGTCCCATTTGCCACTAAAGAAAATTGAATTGAATGTTCTTATTCATAAACCATGATATTATGTAATCATTTAGTGTAGTTTTAACTTCATACGACGGGAATTAAAAAATTAAAGTCTGAGGTTCGTGTCAGCAACATTAGACTAGCAAACAAAAATTGGATAAGAAAATGACGTTGTAATGTAAAACGTTGTCAATATACCTTATTAGTCCTGATTATTATAAAAGACGGTTCTAACTGATATGCACGATGCAAGATCTTCTAATAGAGTTTGTTACTTCGCTATTATTTTATATCAGCATACTACAAATGAAATAAATGAAAATACTGTTACTGTTTATAGCGATTATTATGCGACGACAACAATATTTCAACATATTAAATACGACAATATTTCAGCAAAGAAGCAAGGATTGAAACTTTTCGTACTATTTTCCTATTTCTTTAGATATCTTTCTTCTCTTGCTCTGTAGGAAATATTGTTCGTATCTCTCTTTCACCTGTACTGTTAAACACAGAAAGGATATAGTATGTTATTATACACTACCAGAACCCTTTGAATATCAGATACACATACCATTTAATCCCTACGTCTGAGTTGTTGTTTTTATTGTTTGTTGTTAGCTTTCATTAGTTCATGTGCATTTGTTATTGATAAAATGAAATAAAATGATTATATATATATATATATATATATATATATATATATATATATATATATATATATATATATATATACCGTGAAAGGTCAGATTAATGTCAGCGTTCACACCTCATGGAAATATGTAGTACATTTAACGTGACTCATGCACAAGGGCATCTCAGGACTCATCTAGATCTGTCTGGTTTGATAGTATGTACTTAAGACTACAACAGTGCAATCTCTCTCTCTCTCTCTCTCTCT